>VDFB02048387.1:0-158736 GCA_007258455.2 Sequoia sempervirens
GTCATAACACAAAGGATCTTGGAGAGAATTCTTAGTGACTGGAGAATGGCTTGCCGATAGTCTATGGCTATTGGGGTAACCCAAATGATCTCGGGAAGAAGTCTCAGCGAAGGATGTAAGTCTCGCCAATGATAAGGGATATTCGATATAACTCTTGGCAAATGGTGGACTCTTGGTAGCTTGGAGAACTTTGATAAGACCTCTCGGTGAAAGACATAGGTCTTTTCGACTATTCTTTGGCACCCAGTATGACTAGAGGTTTCAGAGTAACATCCTAGAGAAAGCGGTATAGTCTTGGTGACTGTTGTTGGCTTTAGTGTAACTTAATGTATCTTGATGGAACCTCTTGGTGACCGGTAAGTCTTGCTAACATGAATGTTAAGATCGGTGTGCCTTTGAAGCTTTGGTATGACATCTCACCAAAAGCAATATGTCTTGGAGATAGATGAGTTTTTTAGTATAACTCATGGACCTCGGTATGATCTCCTAGTGATAGCGATGAGTATCACCAATAGAAAACTAAATCCAATATCAATGATGAAGTCTTAGGGCATCAAGGAGACACTTCTTGTGTCTCACCAACATGTTGATACAACTTGAAGCCATTTCACCAAGTGAGACTTTCCTATGTGGCATCTTGTGGATGAATAGGAGGAGCTGAATGGGAACCATTGGAAGATTCATTGTGATAGTTCTGTGAGGAAGCTCGATGCTTGAGCGACATGAATATATTTGTAATCTCTGTAGTGATTGGTTGGTTCGATCAACGTTATTGTGTGAATAGTTTGAATTGTATTAGTGGATCAATTCTATTTTGTAGAAGACTGTAGCTTGAAGGTTCTTACAAGATTGTTCATGGTGAATCTTTGCTATAAACATACACTAGAAAGATAAGTCGACATTTGTATGTAATCTCCATTACTGTAATACAAAGTGATTTCTCTTGGTGTGGTGGGTTTTCTTCCGTAAGGGTTTTCCCATGTATTTTTGGTGTTCTTGTGTGATTTTCAAATGCTGTTTTTTGCTATTTACTTCATAGTGCATCTTAATTGAGCTATAATTAAAAATTAAAAGTATATCTACATTCTTCTGCGAGGTTTTGACATTAGGAGAGTTGTTTCCACATCTAGCTTTCCTTACAATAAGGGAGAAGCTTATCATTCTTAGTTTGAATTTCATCATTGACCTATTTGATTGAGTTGTGAATCACAAAAGACATGAAGATGAGTTATATTCCATTGTACTACAATTATAAGGCTCGTGATTAAAGCTTCATATTTAGCTATGTTGTTTGTGCATGGGAATGCCAACCTGAATAATTTTGGGATATAGTCACCTTGAGGGGTGACAAAGAGGATTCTCACACCATCTCCATTTTGAGTGTATGAACCATCAAAATATAATGTCCATGTATTTGATTATGAGACTATGAAGATTGATGCATCATGGAATTCAACCACTAATGGATAAGCATCTACGAGGGGAGCATTAGCCAACTGATCTATAATAACCCACCCTTTGATTGCCTTTCAGTCCACATATTCTATATCAAACTCTCTGAGGAGCATAACACACTTAGCCATGTGGCCAGTCAATGAAGTTCTTGATAACAAATAATGAAGTGGGTCAACCTTGGATATCAGTTTGATTGGATGACTAAGCATATAATGATACAACTTCTATGAAATGAAAACAACAGCTAGGCAAGCTTTCTCCATGGGGGAATAGTTAAGCTCATATCCCACAAGTGTACAATTGATGTAGTAGATGGATCGTTCTTTGGAAGACTCATCATGTTTGGCCAACAATTCCTCCAATGCAACTGAAGTGGCCAAAATGTATAATAGTAGGGGCTTACCAGGAATGGGTGGCATTAAGATTGGTGGGTTGGCGAGATACTCCTTGATCTTATCAAAGCCTTGTTGAAATTATGTGTCCCATTTGAAAGTTGTATCCTTGCACATGAGGTGAGTAAATGACTAGCATTTTTTAGTAAGTTGGGCAATGAAATGCTTGATAGACTGCAATTTCCCTTGTAGGATTCTTAATTGTTTCAAATTCCTTGGAGGTGGAATTTCCATTATAGCCTTAACTTTTGCTAGATCAAATTTGATACCCCTTCTAGATACAATAAATCCTAGTAGTTTGTCGAATGTGACACCAAAAACACACTTCTTTGGATTTAAGTGCAGTTTGTATTATTCCAACTACTCAAAAATCTATGTCAAGACCTTAGGGTGATCTCTAGTTTTTGACTTCCCTAGTAGATCATCAACACAGTCTTCCATTATAATGTGAATGAGATCACAGAAGATAGCTGTAATTGCAAACTAATAGGTTTCCCCCACATTCTTAAGACCAAAGGGCATGAAATTGTAGTAGAATGTACCCCAGGGGCTAGTGAAAGTAGTTTTGTGTTGGTCTTCAAGTGAAATTTTAATTTGGTTATAGCCTGAGAATCCATCCATAAGGGATAGCATGGTGTGCCCTACTATGAGATCCACAAACATGTCAATATTGGGAAGCGGGAAGTCATCTTTTGGACAAGCTTTATTGAGATCCCTAAAGTCGGTGCGAATTCTAATGCCCCCATTGGGCTTGGTCATAGGTACTATATTTGATATCCAATCTGAGTAATCAATCGGCCTGATAAATCCAATTGCCAACAATTTTTATAGTTCCATCTTAACAAGAAAGGCCACTTGCAGATGCATTTTTCTGAGTTTTTTTTACTGGATTTGCATTATGATGCACATCAAGATGGTGAATGACTAAAGCAGGATTGAATCTTGGCATATCAGAATAAGACCATACAAATTTGATGATTCCTTCTCTTAGAAAGTTGATAATGATAGGATACTCCTCTTCGGACAATGATTTTTCCACGTATGTGATTTTAGGTTCTTCTTCTGTGCCTAAATTGACTTCTTGTGTTTCTTCAATCAGGATTGAAGACCATTCAAAAAAATGAGTTACAATAAGGGGAAGATGAACATCCCCATCCTCTAGCGCCTCATTAAGGTTTTCAATAGTGGATACACCCTTTATTTTAACTTTTGATGAATCGAGAAGTGCCTCAGGGAGGTTTTATCTAGATGACTCTTTCTTGTTTTGTTTCTTTTTATTTTTGTGGTTAGGGTGTTCATCTTCCCCCTATCCCATAAGGTTTATGTATGTTTCCTATAAAAGAAATATGTCAACTAGTGCACTCCCTCGTAGGTCCCAATCAATGAGGTTAGGATGATAGAGTGAGAGGCTAATGGAAAAGATAGAGGTGGAATCAATGAGGGAAGGAAGATCCAGGTCATCGTATGAAAGTATGATAGCCTCTTCTTTAGGAATATCCTTGAGAAAATTGGTTTATGAGTTAATGTTATTCAAGGTGCTTGTAGATGCTATGGAATCCTTTTGTTTCTTATCATAGCCTAGCCCCAAGTGTTTAGGATGCATTGGTGTTTCAATGGGTTGTAGCCTTCCATGTTCTTCAACATCAAGCCCTCCCCCTTGATAATTATATTTCTCTGCTAGCTTAGAAGCATGAGGATAAACTTCTTGGAAGTATTCAATGAGGGGAGGTGAAGGTTTAGGTTCCTCTCTGTAAACCCATTGAATGACATATTCAACCATCTAATCTTGTAATGTGCCTGGAGATTGGAATGTTGTAGAACCCACATTATTGGAACTAATGGTTTTGGTCTTTGATTCTTCCTTCTATATAGATTGAGATAGTTGGCCATAAGTGCAAGGAGGAGGCATTTTTGCCACAATTAGAGCTATACACATCTCATATTCCCCACAACCCTTGTCAATGATCTAGACTTTAGTGATGGTAGAATCATATGTGGAGGATGGGGTGGAGGATGCATTGGATGATGGATTTGAAGATGAAATGGATGGTGATTCTTGAGGGGCACCCACTTCTACTCCTAGAAAATATCATGAATGTGGGAGAGAGGCCTCCAAAGCATGCCAACACTCAAAAGGCTGGGGGTCATCATGGATAGTGACTTCAACCCTAGTATATGGAAATTTCAGGCACTGAAGATATGTGGATGAGACAACTTGCATGACTTGAATCCATGGTCAACTAAGGAGAAGGTTATATGGTAAGTCCAAATCAAGGAAATGGTAGATGGTATATTACACTGCAGGACCAACTTGGATGGGAAGGAAAATAATACCCTCTAAGTCTCTTTCAACATTTCCATATACCTTAATTGTGATGGTTTGATTGTCTAGGTTAGCATGAGTATACCCCACCTATTTTATGAACTTTAAAATGCATAGATTTAGGGTAGAGCCATTATCTACCAAGACCCTTTTTACTTTATGTTGGGTGACAAGGACTTCAATGTGTAAGGTGAGATTTTGAGATGGATCAATTGGTGGCATATCATTTTGGCTAAAAACTAGCTAATAGGTAGATGAAAAGTGTCCTAATAGAGCCTAGAATTGGGTAGGATTAATGCCATTTGGTACATATGTGTCCTGTAGAGATTTTGTGAGAATATCTTGATGGACTAGGGAAGACCTTAGCAAATTAAGGATGGATATTTGTGTGAAGGTCTTACCAAGGTGTTCAAGGATGTTATATTGCGAGTTCACAGGAGTTGGTTGGGATGAGGTTGAAGGACCAAGAACTGATATGCAAGTACGAAGAGTGGTAACAACGTATTGAGGATATTTTCCCTTGAATTAGATCATGGATACATGTGGGTCCACTTGGCTAATGCACATAACAATATTGTCATAATTGTATGGCATGTTATTGTAATTTATATTGTTTATGTTGCTTTGGTTATTATTGTTGGACCCTATGTTTGCATTGGATGTGCTAGGACCTTGGTTATGTTTGGGAAAGGAATTTTGATATAGTTGAAACTAAGCATTGGATGAGGTAGCCTCGTTTGAATCCACTACAATGTCTCCTCAATCAATGAGAAATTGGATGTAAGTTTTAAGCCCTTGACATTCGTTGGTGGAGTGATCCTTAATCCTATGATAGTCACAATATTCATTTTCCCTATACCATGAAAGTTTTGGCTTTGACTCATCAAAAGGCTTTGTAATGAGATATGTGACCACATAATTAGCTTGGAGTAACCTCTTGAAGATTGCATCTAGGGATTCTCCCAAAGGAGTGAATGCACATTTAATATTCCCTTGATTAGTTTGGTTGGACTACGGTGGAGGACGGGGTGCACCTTGTGGTACAAATATGACATTGGTAACTGATGGTGGATGAGAGGAATATTGTGATCTTTGGGAAGTGCTAGATACTTGGCTATGCTTAGTGTTGGTGACACCATAATTAACAACATTTTTGTTTATGTTCCAGTAGCATGATTTATCCCCAAATTGTTTGTCTTTATCCTCTTTGAAGATTTTGATGAGCCCTTTTGCAATGAGGGATTTCTCAATGGTGTTACCCTTCTCAATTAATTTTGTGAAGGTAGTAATGCAATGGAGACACAAGTTGTGAGCCAACTCAGGATGGGAATTTGCAAAAAAGATGTTCACTAACTCCTTCTCGGGAAGACTAGATTTGAGTCGACTGGCAAGGGCTCGCCACCTTTGTTGGTAGCTTGCAAATGTTTCTCCCTCACATTTTTTATCCTTTAGGATATCTAAGGTGTCTGTTTCCTTCTCAAGGTTGACAGAGAAGTGTGTGACAAACTTCTCTGAAAAATTAGTAAAGGAAGAGATTGACCCTCTTGGAAGACCCATGAACCAATCTAAAGCTTGTCCCATTAAGCTCCTAGGGAACAACCAAAGGAGGTAGTTATCATTATGTAGGACCTCCTGAAAATGCATATAAAACTCTTGCAAGTGATTTTGTGAATCACCCTTTCCCTTGTACTTGTCAAATTTCAAAATTTTAAAATTTTTGGGGAAGAGGATGCGTGAAATGGATGAGTCAAATAAATAAGGACAAATGTCCTCAAACTTGAAGGATTTCTTTGATGTACTGGCTTGCAAGTCTTTTAGAGAAGATTTCATGTCTTCCCATTCCTTATTGATTGGTGTTGATGGGGAAGGACCTATTGTATTGGACTGATCATAAGGAGCATATTACTGATAGGGCGATGGTGGATGAAGAATGGATTGATTGTATGATGGTGAAGGATATGGAGGGAATTTTTGGTATTGGTCTTCATAAGTGGATTGTAGATTAGTGTATACTTGATGCTGGTATGATGGTGGTGCTTGATAGTATGACAAGGAGGAACCCTACTATTCAGATGAGGGCTGCTGATTGTAATATGAATAATTAGGATTAGAGTGGTAATCATATGTGGGTCGTTGTTGGGATATGCATAGAGGGTGTTGTGGATTAGGCTACTGATAATAGGTGTTTTGTTGTGGATGCTGAGGATTAACATAAGGTGGCTGTTGTTGGGATGATGGCTGCTAATTGTAGTAGGAATAGTTATGATTAGTGTTAGATGTAGTTTGTTGTGGTCTAGGTATGCCTGGTGGAGGAGGAGGCGACTAGTAATATGTGTTCTATGGAGGAAATTGATGATAGTGGGGTGGGAAATGGTGAGGTGGAGGTTGCAAATAATATTGATATTGGGTTTCACAGTTAGCTTGGGATTGTGAAGAGGTTTGTTGCAATTGGGGATTGATTTGAGATTGATGCAGAGGTTGTGATGGATTACCTTGAGGTTGATGGGGAGGTTGTTGGTAAGATGGTTACTGTTGTGGAGTGATTTATGGCTGATGGGGAGGCTATGATGGGTTGCCCTGAGGTTTATGTGGAGGTTGTTGGTAAGGTGGCTGTTGTGGGATAGAGTGGCCAAGATTGGGCAATGGATTTTGTTCTGGCAACAGTTGGGTGTAGATGAGAGGGATGTGAGGAGGTGAAAAAGCAAAAGGATTATATGCATTTCCCCTAATGTTCCCTAATGACTAAGTCAATTGTTTAAGTGGAAGAGATGAGGTAGATGTCATGGATGGTGTGGGGGTAGGACCTTTCATTTTGCAACCTTACAAATTAATAAGACCAGGACCTTGAGGATTAATTGGATCTTGTTGATTGGTAAGACCTTGATTAGTTTGACCTTGAGGATTACTAGGACCAGGACGCTAGGGATTGTTGGGATTAGGCACCACACCCATGACTAGAATTTAAATCAGAGAGGGTGGGACTTGATAACAGACATCATTGGAAAATATAGGTTGGTACAAGGTATCTTGCAAACGTTGCAGATCTTGTGTTGGAGGAAGGGGTGTGATGTTGACATATTGAAATAAACCAAAACTAGGCAGTGGTCTAATACCCATCATAAACAATTGAGCAAGAATCTTATCTCCATGCTCAATGAGGAGACGATCTATCATCTACACATTAGTGGGATCGCTAAGGTATTCATCAACAGTTAGCTCACATTGATTGAGCATGTCTTCCTTAATGGAAGTGTGAGGGTGAACTTCCATGTTGGTTTGTGAAGATCCACCATTAGTGGGTGGATTCAGAGGATACTGAGATTGATCACCTTGCTATTTTTGTAGCTCCATGAGTTTCTTCGCCTGTGATCATGTGGTAATGGGAATGAAAATGCAAGCGACTAGGTGACTAGGATGATGCTAAGCCCTAAGATGCACCTAAGTGATGATGACCTAGATGATGACTAAATAATATTGATAGGTTGATGGATTGATTGATTAGATGATTGCTAGGATAATAATGATTTGTTAATTGGATTGAATTAGATTGGATTGATTGGATAAGATGATTGATTAGATTGGATTGATAGGATTAACTTTGAATTAGATTCAAGAGCTCAACTAGATGATACAAGATGTTGATGATTGGATCGAATGATAAAAAAGATGATTAGGACAAAAATCTACCTCAAGATGGACGTAGATTGATAAGGCCGCAAAGGATTACTAACTTAGGATGGATGACAATCCTAAGTAAGTGTGGATGATAATGTTTGGGGTTGGCTACCTAACCCAATTGGACAAAATATCCCTAAAATGATGTCTAAGGGATTCAAATTGATGGATTGATGATGAATATGCAATCTAAATATGTTCTAGGATGAACCTATCTGATTTGATTGAGGATTTAATGAATTTTGGAAAATGCATATGTATAAAAATGACGATTATGGGCATATGGATAATCATTAAATTTTTTTTATCATAAGAGTGGACTTAGGAAATAGTAGGATTTTAGTGGCCAAGAGGGTTCACTCTTTGGTTTTTGTGTGAAAAGTGGATTCACCTTTGTGTGTAGTTAATTCTCTTGTTTAGGTCATGGGTTCACCTATCCAAGCCTATGTGGGATCAACCCTGCATGTAGTAGGTCTGCCTGTCTAAGGTTCATGGGTTCACCTATATATTGGAATATATGGTCATGAATTTATAGTATCACCAAAACATATAGCAGGGTCACCTAAATAGGACATAGTACAGATGGGCGAAAGCAAGATCACATTTGAGGAAAGCAAGTTCACCTATCTATGTCACAAGATCACCCCTTACTTTGGATGTACAAACAAGACATGGAAATTCCTATTGGGAGAGTAAGATCACCTATTTATGAAGGTGTACAGATGGGGGATGGTACAAAATCAATGTAGGATTGCCTCTATGGAGATCAGATTCGCTTATTCTAGGGGATGTGTGAACGAAGGATTGGGAAGACCCAAACTTGGGTTCTCCTCTATGGCTGACGAATTTTCCTATTCATAGAACGAGCAGACATGGGTACACCTATCTAAGGGATTAGAAAAGTGAGCTTTCCTCTAAAAGAAGCAAGTTCACTTATCAAGGATGACTAGATTGAATCAAATGCGGGTTCTCCCCTTGAAGAGAAAGATTACCTATCAATAGTGCAAAATTGCCTCTATAGGAAGAAAATTTGCCTTTGAGGGTAGGGATAGACTATGGCAAAGGATAAAAAAAACAAACAACAGGCAGTGGGAAAGGAAAAACTCAGACTAAAGACAATCACTTGTATATCACAAGAAGACACGCCAAATAACACAAGCCTAAAATTAGTAATAACGGTTTACAAACTTGATGTAGGCCCACCACCTTGGGGGTACCCGAGGTTAATACTCTGTGATACTAGGGTGGTTCTTTGGAGCACCCTTTCTTGTGAAGGAAGATAGCTAGATATTCAGTGGTATAGGATCATCAATAGATACCATGGGCTCACCTTCACTCTCTCTCTTGGGAACTATCAAAGTTCACCATGAGTATTTCTATCTCAACCTAAGGAAGTATGTGGTGAGTAACTTCGGGGTGCCATCCACAATCACTATACTACACCAAGCCATGGATAAACACGGGTCTTATCTAGGCTATACAAGATATCTAGGGAGTCCTTGACAAACTAGGAGGGTGCGTGAGGCAACAACCATGAACACCAACCCATCACAAGCATGGATTGGGAGCCCCAATGAGGTACTAGAAACTTGGACCAACCCTTCACACCTTAACTAGGAATCACCCTACTATTAGTGCTCTACTAGACATGATGTGACTATATTGGGGTACAACTTTGGCTCCCCCCCTTTATATACCCCATTGGTACACGTGGTTGAGATCATCCCTCGGGGTGATGAAATCCCCAAGCAGGTCTCCTAAAGGGAAAGAAATACTAGACGTTTCTGATCCCCAGGCTCACATGTAGTGCAAGGGGAGAGCATACACACACTAGTACTCCTAGGTAGACTCAACTAGGCTTGAGCTTACTATGATTTCTAATCCCCAAGCTCACTGTACGGTGCAAAGGGATAGCATACGTTAATAGAAAACTCCAAAAATGACAAGCAAAGTTAATTGACCCTTTAGCAAAATTGAAGTGTTCCTAGATTAGTATTAAAAAAAATGACACATACAAACTAATCTAAGGATCTTCGAATGATCGTCTTGCAATAAAAAAATTAGTAGTTTGACTTTCAATCTTGGACAAATGATAAGATCTACACACAATAGTGAAAGATCACAAGCACAAAAAAACAAGTCAGCTGATTAGTACCCAAATCCTGAATCAAACGAGAGTGTAAATTGAAAAATTTAGCATTCTGATTACCTCAGGTTCACCATTGTGTAGGGAAAATTAGCCTTTTCAATTATTTCAATATCACCTTTTTGAGGGATGAGCAAATGTGATATCACTTTTCAATAGAAATGGTGTATGCAAGTTTTCCTCTACAACGTAAACAAGATCACCTTTTCTATTTGCAAATTCACCCATTTGTAAAGGCCAAGGTGACTTTGCCTCCGAAAATATAGTTTTGGGTTGATGGTTGTAGATTTTCCTTTTCAATGAAGTGGCATATTCAAGTTCACCTATTCCCAAGTAGGTCTTCCCCTATGTCAAGCAGACTCACCTGTCAGGGTGGATTTTCCTCTATACTTAAAATCCAAACTTACAAAATTTAAAACAACAACAAAAAGTGAAAGTAGACTCGTGACATGGGTCCCACCAAGTGTGCTAGAGATGTGTGCAAGTTTTCTAACCCTAAAAATGAAAAACAATTAAAGTAAATACAAAGGAAATAACATAAACAAAATTGTCAAGATTGACCTAGCTTAACTCAAACAAAATACACAAGAAATGCCAATTTTTACCTTTCATGAGTTGTCTCCTTTGGTTGGCCATTTGATGTCAATTTTGTGTGCTCCTTTGTTTAAAAAATAGCTCTAAATGATGCTCAAAATGATTTGGATGCAATGAGGAATGTAATGGTGGAGATAGGTAATGGATTTGATGCAAAATGAGTGCTTGAATGGCTGCAACAATGGTGGCTTGGTAACTTGGGTGTGTGAGAGGATAATTTAGCTAAGTTTGTGATAAAAAAAATGGGGTTAAATCAACATATTTAGGGAAAAGGACTCTAAAGGAATGGCTAGGGTGAGTTGATACCTCACAAGCCATCTCATGAAGACATGTGGCAGGTTAAGTGGACAAGGAATGTTGATGTGGAGATGGGGTGGAAAAGGTAAGTCTTGTCTCATCTACCCACATCATGGGATGATGTAACAATAGAATAATTTTAAATTCTTCTAAAATCTCCCTTGGTTTTAGAGATTTGACTTTGGGATTGGGGAGGGAATTTTTAAAATTAGTCCTTTATTCCTCAATGGTGTTGGAGAATAAAGTGGAATTCAAAAAATTCACCCTACTGGGATCTTATGGAAATAAAGAATTTCTAAATTCCTTGGGAGGTGGAGATAAATTCTCAAATGTAGATTTAATGAGGGTGACTGGGGTGCATTCCATAAATGGCATGGGATTGGAGGTTAGGATGAGTATGGTGGGATTGTTCAAAATGAGAGTTAAGGTGGATAACCATGATTAATATCCAATTGCACAAGTTGGAGGATCTTGACCTTAATGACAGTGATTAGGGATGACTGCACACCATAATTTGTGTATGAAGTGGGATAATCAGGGATTAGAGAAATGTAAGAGGAAGGGATGGGGACAGGGGAGAGAAAGTAAAATGAATTAAACCTTGGTTTTAATTCATTTGGGAAAAATGACTAAATTAAATAGAATTGGACTATTTATTTAATTTAGAGAATAATAAGGTAAGGTATTTAATAAATTAATCAAACACCTTAGGGGACATTAGGAATAGGATAAATATTAACTAAATAATGAACTATTTAATTAATACAATTTAGAGACATGGGATGGAAGAATACAAAGAGGAAAATTTGACCATATGGGAATTTGGTCAAATTAGGAGTCATCTAATTAACTTGATTTTACTATGGTTATTAATGTTTTGATAAGGAAAATAAGGTTTTTGAAGGGACCCATAAACCTTTACAAAGAAAAATCTCAAGAAAGACCAAACCTAAAGGAAACCCACAAACCAAAAAAAACAAAATCGACTGAGGTAACAAAGAAACCTGTCAACAATCCAAAATTAAAAGCATTAGCAACAAGATCAAACAAAGGGAACAACCACGCTTCATCTTTCTAGAAAATTAGCCAAGAGTCAAATTTTCCTCAATAGCCCCCCTCGTACATCTCCCATAACATCCGCCAGGCACTAGTTAAGCGAAATATTAACCGCCTTGGCCTTAGCTGCTGTTCTTAAAACCCCTTGGGGCTGCTCATCCACATCACCTTCTCCACAGCTAGGTGGGATCTCATTCTTCTCTGTGAGGGTTGGAGAAATTCATCCCTCCATAGCTTTCTCCAATATCCGCCTTAGCTCTGGGGTTTTGCTTATTCCATTTCAAGGCTTTCTCATTTAAAATAGAGAGTCCCTTAGCAATCAACTTCAAGGAATTATTGCTAATGTTCACCATAGTCTTCAAATCTTCCAACAACTTACCAATTTTGTCCTCTATGTTAAAAAATATTTCCTCCAAAGTCTTATGAACTACCATTTCCAAAGAGGAAATCCTCTCCTCATGAGTAATACCAAGGCGATCAACATCCACAACTAGTTTGACCTTACCTTTGATTGCCCATTCCTTCTGATTATTATGCACTAACACCGCACAAACATCTTGCTAATTCTTCACCTAGACATTGAGCTCCTTGACTTTTGAGAAAAGCCTTTTAACTAGTGAAAGCAAGTTATGAGTTCCATCCTCAACCATCCTACAAAACATGCCCATGTTCACCTCATCCCAATTAATAGGAGGCACAACTTTAGGATCAAAATTTTGAATAGGGTCCTCTCAAGGCTCCTCTTTATCCTCCTTATCTTCATCAACATGGGAATCCTCCACTTTAACCACCTCAACTTTAACCTGTTGCTTATCCAACATACTTGAAAAGTCTAGCAAGACTTCCAGTCGCCCCACCTTCACAAAACACCCTTTAACTTGCATTGTACCAATAAGAGAGTCTAGAAGAGCTTGGTTAGGGTGAAACCCTTTAGAACAATCGAAATGATCAATCTCCTCAGCATTAATATTCATAGGCTACACAAACCTAGGAAGGTCTTTACCTATGCCATGACTATCCTCCACAACAGGGGAGCTCGCCACGACACCCACCTTACTAGGGGCCAGAGAAGGTTTTTAACCGGGCGCATGGGGGCTCTCCACTATGCCCAACTTACTAGGGCCAAGAGAAGGGTTTTCACTAGAAATAGGGGATTCCTCCATGACATTAGACATTTCCACCTTCCTCTTGATAGATGACTTATCATTCCTGGGGCACTTATTCTTCCCTTTTGTGCTCTTCTTCCTAGATAGCACCAAAAATTCCTTCAACTCAATATCCATTTCATAACCCTTGGACCAGGATTCAAAAGCTTCAGAACCTTCCTTAGACTCACCATCCTCAATCAACATCTCCTCAAAATATGAATCCTCATCTTCAGAATTCCCTTCCCATTTCGTCGCAAAATCACCAGTCTCATAGCAAGAATTTTAAACACCTTTTTTTACAGGTCGAGGTCTTAGGAGAAATAGGGATTAACTTCATCTTAATGTGAAAAAACATGAGATTCATAAGTCCTTCATGGAGAATGGCTTTCTTGGGGTTCTTCCGAGGATCCTCAATACTATTCTCCATTGATAGCAAAAGATAAAAAGGAAACGAAACCAACACCTTGTGACAAAAATGATTCAAGAGCATAAAATGGTAGTTATAAACAACAAAAAACCTACCCTCCAAGGTGATGTAATGCATAATTTCTAGATCAATATCACTCCAAAGTAGCTTGAGAGACTTGCAAGCATACCCACCACTCCCAACTTCCCTGATCTTCTTCTTCTCATCATATTTCAAGAAATTTGCAAAGGCTTTCTTAGGTGCACTTCTGTCTCTGTAGAATTTCCTCCTAGTGGAAGGAGGCCCAGTCACCTCCATCATTAAATCCTCATCAATATTGAACTCCACGCCTTTGTAACATAGAACCCTAATGCTCCACCCTTTAACAAAAACCTTTGTCGCTTTAGGGTTCAGACCTTGGAGCTTTAGAAAATATGGGCTAACCCCACCCTTTTACAGATGCTCCCACATAGTTTCATTGCTCTAGAACTCCTCACAAGAGCTTGGATCCACTCTGCAATGAGCTCCACCCATGGTGACATGCAATGAATAAGAAACCACTAGCACTTTAATTTTCTATAAAGACAAAATTAGGCAGACTAACCAAAAAACAATGCAAATAATACCCATAAAGCGTGTGAGATTTCCATACCAAGTACTGCCAAACCTACACAACCAGGCCATAATATCACAGAAATCTAAAAGGAAATTATGAGAAGATAAGGGCCAAGACTCAATGTGCAAAAACCAACTCAAAAGAGCCTTTCCCTCATATTGACCACCTTAATAACATGACACCTGGTCATTATTGGAAATGATCTTAAGGTTAAGTGGTAAGGATTCAAAATGATCCCAATTGTTTGAAGCCACCACTCCCAAATTTGCTAACCCATCAACGAACAAGTTAGATTCCCTAAACACATGCAAAATTCTTATCTCATCAAAAGAATTAATGATGGAAATCAAATCATTAATGAGATGGGCAATGGATTAAGAAGGAAAACAATTCAACATGAGACACTTTATAATATTAAGAGAATCCCCCTCCAGGAAAAGTTTGGAGACCTCAATTTTTTTACCAAAACGAGGCCATGATAGGCTCCTACTACCTCGACATAGTGGTTTGTCTAGGTTCCCAAAGGGAGCGCCACCGTAGAGACAAACCTACCATTCTCATCACGTAACACTCCCCCACAACTAGGACCCAAATTTCCCTTAAAAGCACCATCATAGTTAGCCTTAAACCAACCACAAGAGGGTGCCTTCCATCGAACCCCCTCCCTAGATTCTTTTATCTTCTTCACTGGATTAGAGAGGTCACAAGAGAGATTCCATCTTTTCCACAAAAGAAATGATAAGGGCTCATCTACCTTGATATTAAAAGAGGATCGCAGAAATTGAGGAAAGGGAAATTTTCCTTGATAGCATCACATATTTTAAAGGCCAACCGAGAAGGCGCCAGTTCCAGTTGACAAAAAACACGATTGTTGCATTCCTTCCAAACTCCCTAGGCCACATGTGGCAAGATAAGAGACCTCAACATAGAGAGATTCAGATTAAGAGAAGGAGCCACCCAATGTAACTATAATTTAGCAAAAGAGACAGGAAACACCCAAGCTAAATCCCACAACTGAAAAATATGAGCCCACACATCCCAAGTATAACTGTAGCCAGTCACCAGATGAAAACAATCCTCAACAAGTTCTTTACATAAGAAACACCTATTTGGTAGAGACATTCCCCTTTTCACAAGATTATTTAGAGTTAAGATCTTGTCTTGACACATAAGCCAGATGAAAATATTAATCTTAGAAAGAAGCTTCCCATTCCAAAAACGACCCCAAAAATGAGGGGGACCAACCAACCGATTCTAAAAAGAGAAGGCCGAAGAAACAAAAAACTTGCCATTGGGGGTCAACCGCCAAATCACATAATCATCAGAAGAATCAACAGGGATATGAATCATGGAAAAAAACACAAAGAGGGGCTTCAAATCCCTATTCACTAAATCAAATCTGATCCAACTACCCTGAAGGATATAATCAGCCACAAAAACACCCCATTCCCTAATACAAAAATATTTGAAAGGGGCTGCCCAAGGTTCATCCTTCAAGGGACCATGCCCAATCCACCAATCGTCCCAGAACAAGATCCTTCTACCATTACCAAAGACCCATCGCAAACCAACAACCACAGTCGAACGAGCACAGAGCATAAAGTTCCAGAGGACAGACCCTTGAGGAGGAACAAAATTCTCCTTGAACAAATCTCTAAACTTATCCACTCCCCTCAAATATTTAGAAAAGTAGATCGCCAACCATTCTTTATCACTCACAAGCAAGTTCCATAATTGTTTTGCCATAAGGGATGAATTAAATTCTTTCAGCTTGCGTAGGCCTAAACCACCTTGGATTTTTTATCTGCAAACCTCCTCCCAGTACAAGTGTAATATTTTCTTCTCCTCCACCCCAAACCACAAGAATCTTTTATGAATGCCCTCAATCTTCTGGGAATTTGGAACAAGCTAAGGGCATAAACCAAAAAATTCTGTAAAGTCGACCTTATTAACTGAATTTTACCTGCTTGGCTAAGCAAGGCACCCTTCCAACCAACAAGCTTCGAATTAAACTTATCAATGATACTATTCCAAAAGGAATCAAAGACACCATTAGAACAAAGAGGGTCCCCAAATAGGTTGAGGGGAGCTCCCTAATACCACATTCAAGAATACTAGCAATCTTCAATTGACAATGCTCCAAAGTATTAAGAAAAAAAGTAGTACTCTTAGGAAAATCACCCTTGCCACGACTAGAAATTACCTTCTTACTAAAGAATAGATGAATGATTTAGCCTACTGAGAAACCAAAAGGAAATATACTCACAAGAATAACAGTGTCATCAACAAATTGTTGATGGGAGTAACAAAGCTAGTGTGAGGATGGATAAAGACCTTTGAAGGCCCCATTAGACACTTCCTGAAGAAGATACCTACCCAGAGATGCCACCATAATAATAAAAGGGAGGAAATAGGATCCCACTTTAAAGAGAGACCACAAAGAGCTTCTAAAAGCTTGAAACCCATTGATAAGTACTCTAAGAAAAGGAGAGGGGTCATTACCCACAAATTCACAAAACTTAGTCCCAAGGCAAACACCTTGAGGGAATTCTCTGAGGAAGCACCAATTCACCTTGTCTCGTGAAGCACGACCAAGTGGAAGCTTTGGGAATGAGCCTGAGGATAATCTTAAGAAAGCACCCTTTTCCTAGAAGCAAGCACCTTATAGAATATCTTATATATGGAATTACATAAACTGATAGACCTGAAATCACCAAAGAGCTCAGCCCCAGGATTCTTAGGAATTAACACTATAAACATGGAATTCAATTCCTTAAGAAGTTGCCTACTCCCAAAGAATTCTTTGGTGGTATTGAGAACATCCTTTGAAATTATCTCCTAATAAGATTGAAAGAATAACATAAGGAACCCGTCAAGCCCCGAAGATTTATTACCTTCAAAGAAAACATAGCCTTTCTAATCTCCTCATCTGACAGAATACTAGTCAAGATCCTATATTCCTCTTCTGACACCAAGTTAGGGATAACATTAAGGAAGCCCTATTGGTTGATAGGATCCAGAGGATGATCCTCCCAGAGAAATTACTCAAAGAAATATCGAGCTGCAGATCTTATATCATCATCCTCTTCAAGAGAAGAATTATTCACAACAATTTTAGAAATATTATTAGAGGATCTATGCTTAGAAGTCATAAGATGGAAAAAATGGGTATTTTTATCCCCACTTCGAAGCCAAATAGCTCTAGACCTTTTCTTCTAGAACTCCTCCCCCCTAACTAAAATAGTATGCAAACTAGCCAAAAGAACACTTTACTCCTGAAGAAGCAAGGAATTAGACCCAAAAGACTACATTCTTTGCTACACAATATATAGTTTAGCCTTAAGCTCCAATTTTTCCTCAAAAATGTTTCCAAAAGAGGCCTTATTCCACTAAATCGGGTTCTATTTAACAGAAGTAAGCTTCTTTGAAACTTTATACATGATAGACCCATCAACATTAATATTCCACCACTCAACAATTTTTGAATGCAAGTTTGTGTGGCTGGTCCATATTTTCTCAAACCTGAACAAAAAATCCTTTTTAGAACCAAAGGGTTCAACATTTAGGGATATAGGAAAATGATTTGAAGCAAGGCTAGTCAGAGCAAAAAGAGAGAAAGCATAAAAATGCAACCAATTAGGAGAAATAAGAGCCTGATCCAACTTGACCTAAATAAGAGCATCCCCCACTCACCTATTGGACCAAGTATAGGATGCCCCTCCCAAATCCAAATCTAATAGAATATTATCATTGATGAAATTCATGAGATCAAGACGATTATCATCAACCACCTGAGATCCCCCAAACTTATCAGCATCATTCAATGGGGTATTAAAATCCCCCATCACTAGGAAGTTTTGAAAAGAGAATTGAGCCTTAAAGGTATTCAAACTCGCCCAAAAATTATTACAAGGGCTTTTCGCATTTGGAGCATAGATATTCAACAAAACCCAAGAGAAATTCTCCCTGAAGCAAAAAAATGATGTAGCAACATGATTCTCAAAAGCAAACAAGTCGGATCCAGCAACCACCTTAAGATTCCAAAGCGTTGCCGCCCCACCAAAAGCACCAAAAAAATCAACAACATGACAACCACAGTCCTTAAAAAACATGTTTTTAATTCTATCAACCTTCTCTACACTCATCTTAGTTTCTTGAATCGAAATGATATCAGGCCTATGATCTCTCACAATGTTTGCAAGAAGATCCTATTTATGAGGATTATTTAATCCTCTTATTTTCGAGAGAGGATCTTCATAAAAGATTTTGTGAGGGACCATTCAGGCCCATCTCAAGCAGAGTAATCTGTAAGCCATTAGCAATGTCACATTTGCTTTCCCTTTCCCTTAATTTTTGAAAAGAAGGCCTTCCTCTACCCCCTGGCTCTGAATCACAATCCAAATTTAGATAGTTCCTTGTAGCCATCCCCACCATAAAGGGGATTGAATTATTCCTATTATGAGACTTGGAAGTAGAAAGAATAGTGTTCCATGGCTCCTCTTCCCGAGGAGCATAGACAGAGTATTTAGTGACAAAAGAGGTGAATACCAACTTCTTAGAAATTGATTCCACCAATGGCTCAACAAAAGACAAAATGCTCTTTGACCACAGATGATTCCACCAGTGGGGGATCCAATAAATCCTCCTTGGAAAATAAAAACAACTCCTTAGAGACCATCTTTAGAGGTGCCACCTTCTTAGGCTCTGCAACCACCATAGCCAGCGAATCAAAACCAACCTCCTCCACCAGATTAACAACATGCTCATCAACACATGAGGTCTTCACCTCACCCTCCATAAGAGGAGCTTCCTCAACAATGTAGGGAAGAATCAAAGAAACAACATGATCCTTTACAATTGAGACACCAAAAGACAGACCCTCAGACACCACCTCCTCCAAAGGCTCAATAGAGGTCATCTCAACCCTAGAAGCAGGAAGTTTCCCAACCTCCTTCCAAACTTTGGCCTCCTTTTGAGAGGGGACCGAGGCATTTTGTTGAGAGACCACTAGCTTTAGAGGACATTTCTTCGCCTAATGACCCACCTTCTTGCAGTAGAAGCAAGAAAAAGGGATAGAATCAAATTCAATCACCTTCTCCCAGACTCCCAACTTAGAGTTTATCTTTATCATTGAAGGGACATTTATGACCTGGTCCAGAATCACACACAACTGAGCATAAACAATCCTACGCCTTGAAGAAGTAAGATTATCAATAGAAAGCAAGCATCCAAAAGTGAGCATAAACAATCCTACGCCTTGAAGAAGTAAGATTATCAATAGAAAGCAAGCATCCAAAAGTTGATGCCATTATTTTAGAGACTTTCTCATCCCATAATTCAAGAGGAAGTTTGGGCAAGCGAACCCACATCAGAGCAGAGTGAAAAGAACAAGAGCTCAAGGAGACACCAATCTCCCATTTCTTCAACACCAGAGTAGTTTTACTAATAAGCCATGCCCCCCCCACCAAAACCTTCAAAAGATCTTCATCAAAAGAGAAAGAAAATGAGAAGAAGCCCTTCACAAGGGCTGCTACCTCAACCTGGCCTTTCAAATGCCACGAATTTCTTGTTAGGATACAAACCATTTCAATATTAGGATGAGGTCCTAGAAACTTACTAACCAACGATTGCTCCATGGAAAGAATACCCTTGTCAATAATATAATCTGGCACAAAGATAGAGTAATCGCCAACTGACGGGCTAGAAAAGAAGTCCACTAATGGTGAGGATCTTTTCTCCTTAAGCTTTGCACCAAACAAATTTGATCAAGACTTACCATCCATTGAGGTTGCATCAAGCTTAGCAGCTTCAGGAATGATTGCTACATTAGGATCCATAGAAATAGACCCCACCTTGTCCAAGGAAGTACCATCTAGACCCAAACCGCTAGAGGGAGAAAGGACATTTGAGACACCTAGTGGAAATGACCCACAAGATGTCCCATCCAAAAGACAACCATCATCCAACCTCCCAATGTCAGCCTGACCTACACCATTAATTCTAGGTTATTAATGTTATAGGGAAATTAAAAGGGATTTTTTTGGGGTTTGATAGATTTGAGTAGAACAAATTATGGTTTTTTTAAATTTTAGGGTAAAATAATGAAGTGTATAATAAAATATAGAGTCACTAATGTAGCTAATTTAAACCTTGATGTAATTTAGGGTTTATAAAGTTCTAAGTATATGTTAAAATATTTACCCTCTTTTTGGTTGGGAGATTATAGTGGTGTTAAAGCACTATTAAAATTTGTATTGAAGACTATTTTTCAAAGATATATGTTGAGGATATTACGATATTTATAATTTTTGAAGGTGCTTTTGAGTATTTCTTATGATATCATAGTTATCATACAAAGGATAAATATTTAGTTTGTTTGGATTTGTGAATTCAAATTGGGCTAGAGATGTCAATAAAAAAAGATCCCCCAATGGATATATTTTCACTATGTTTGGTGATGTAGTCAATTGGATGAGTAAGCAACAAGCTATGGTCACTTTCCCACTTTAGAAGTAGAGTACATGGTAGAAACACATGCTAGAAAAGAAGCCATTTATCTTAAGAGATTGTGTTCAAATTTTGAGATAGCTCAACATGGTCCATTGTAGACAATTATGACAATCAAAGTGTGATATGTTTAAAAAATAACCTAACCTTTCATGTGAAGATGAAGTATATTGATGTCTAGTACTATTTTTTGTGGATATGGTAGAGGATAGGAGAGTGATTCTAGAAAAGGTTGACACTTTGAAGAATGTTACAAATACACTTATATGGGCCTCATGGCCCCTAAATGTGTCTCAACCTTTCTCCTATTGATAAGATTACAAAAGGTGTGATTTTTAGGTTATAAAACAAAAAATCTCAATTTATAGGTTATAGAGGTGGTTTTTAGCCAAAATAAATATTTTGAATTGTTTAAAACCACCAAGAGGTGCTTGTTGTATAGGTCTTTTTGAGCCCTACAATTTCAAAAAAAGGGCCAAATTGACCTCTTGGATCAAAAGTTATGGCCTTTAGAAGTTTGCATATGAAATGTAAAAACATATTGGACACATTAAAGAGCTATAAGGGGGCGTTATACTTGTTAACCAACTTATGATGCATGTTAAAACACATAATAAGGAATATTTTATTTGAGATAATGGAACACTCAATTTGGTGAGTGAATTATAGTGATTTTATGACAAGTGGAATGAATATAATCTTCTAGCCTTTTGACTCATCTTGAGATTTGTGATTTGGGCGCTATTTTTTGGATGGTTTTAAATCATATTTTTATAATTACCATTTGATGGTTTCATTTATTGTATCTCCTATATATTAGGTGCTTGAGATGGAGGTTGTGTGATTTTTATTTTAGTTATTATTAAGTTGTCTTAATCTCTCCAAATATCTAGTTGGTGATACTCCTATTAAGGCTTTTTGTACCAGTGAATTGTAACTGTGTTGTTTATTGAATATTGCAATGGATTGCTTTAGAGTGTGGGATTTTTCTTTCAATTTTTTCCCTACATAAACTTGCACTATGGTATATTGTTTAATTTTATTTACACGTGTTTCTTTTTCTATAATTATTAAAATATTGAAATTTGCATAGTGCTTTCAGTAGAATTTTAGTGTAGGAAATATTTCCATATACTTTGCTTCTTTTCATATACTAGGTTTATACATTTTCAAAGTGCAAGCTTGCCTCCATCCTCCATAAGTCTACAACTACATATTTTTAGCACTTCTAATCTCTAATACAAATTTCTAATCACAAAATATAAAGTGAGTTCTAACCTTTGACAAATTTACCATAAAAAAATCAAGGTTTTGATGTAGTTTTATAAATCATAAAATACAAGCAAATTCCCAACCTCCAACAAACTTGCTTGCTGAACTTTGGGGTTTTAATACAATTTTGCATAACTATAAAATTCAAGTTTAGAACAACAAAAAGGGCATAATTTCTCATTTTATGTGTTATACGAATGGATCGGGATAAGCACTCAATCATGTACACATTATCTCTTTTCCAAATGATAAATGACCAAACCTTAAAAATTCAAATAAGCTTAGAGTTTATTTTCCCATACTAGTAAGGTCTACACATGAAAGAGAAAAATAAAGCTTGCAAGGGAAAAGTTAACATTTCAAGCTCTTATTGTAAAACTCATTCTCTAAAACCAACATAAAATTAATAGCATCTATATTAATTACAATATTATCTCCACCATACATATAAATCATGCTTTCTAATCATGTTAATATTTCATAGTTAAACATGAGAAGAATAATATAAAATTTCATGCCTGTTTAACACCAATTTCAAGACATGTCAAAAGAAAAGATAGAGATCTCAACACTTAAGCAAATGAATTATATTGAGACACAAATGAGTTCATAATAATAATTAGAGTATTATAAATGGGGATTATGATGACCCAAATCAAAGGTTTTCTTTAGTTATATATAATAGAAAATCTAAAAATAAATAGATGTCACAATAGCCCAATATGCCCTCTAATGATTATCCTCTAGATAAATTCCCCAATGGTGGTTTGAGACAACCTAACATTATATAACCATTAGGACCAGCGTCCATAGTAGGAAATATCCAATCATGTAACAAGCATAAAGAACTCATAAGGATTTATATGACTACACATACCAATCAACTAATACCAAATAACATGAATGTACAAGGATTTAATAATGTTGAACACCCAAAATATAGAGGGGGGGTGAATCAGTATTCTATAAAACCATTTGATTATTAACCATCTAATTTTCAAAGCATACTTAACAATTATAAGGAATAAAAGCATGAACAACCCATAACACACAACACATGGAAAACTCAAGGTGTGAAAAACTCTGGTGAGGATTAACTCACAGTATGCTATAACTAGTTATAAGATATTACATAAAGGCTCACTGCTAGGAGGACTCACTATCCAAGTGAACTCATTGTTCATAGAGAAAACAAAAGATACAAAGAGGTGGCTTTATAGCCATAATTTGAACTAAGAAAATTGCATCTAACATATACTAGATTTAGTTCCTTTGAAGCTCATAAAATACTCTGATCAACTTAGATTACAAGTCTATACTCTGCTCTATAGTCACACACCTTTTCTCAATGCTCACAACTTATTCACACAATTTTGAAACACTTTGCATCACTGCTTGCATTTAGATCATATATTCATTAAAATCTACTCTTCCTCAACTCAAATCAACCTTGTATATATATTAAACTCCATCACAAACATCAATTATATTAGCCTAATTGGATGTAGCCTTAAATTATACAAAATGTGCCTTGTCAACACCTAGTTCAAACCAAAATTGCCTCCACACCAAAAAAACAAGCAATATAGGTTGGCATGGACGTATAACAACTCCATTTTCCATTCGCAACACATATTTAAACTTCATTACTCTTTCCATATTGTAGACACTTAAAAATGTCCTGAATAATATCATGCACTCAAATATAATACACTAACATTTCTTCATCCTCAAACCCATCCTCTTTTTGCTTAATTGATTAAATTATCCTAGCTATTTAATTAATTATGTCATTTTTATCTGTTAATCTAACTGACCTAGTTAGGTTAATTCATCCCTTTTCATGCTAACATTTTGTCTTGTTAAATTAAATACACTAAAATATTTAATTTAATCCCTAAGTCCTATTTAATTAAATATCATATCACTTTCCCCCTTTTTCATTAAATAAGTTTATTTAATGAATATCTTGAAATTCCCCTAGTTGACATAATTAAAACTTTGTTTTAATTATCAACTACCAATTAATCTAGTTCCCCCCACTTGCAAGGGAATATTCATCCTTTGCACATTCTTCCAAAAAGAATATTCCCATGGAATATTCCTTCCCCTTTTGCACATTAAAACTTTGTTTTAATTTGCTAAATATCCAATTTCCCCTCACCCATGAGAATATTCCAAAGAAAATTCTCTCTTCACTCATTTGAAAAAAGGAATATTCTTCCTTATAACAAACTTACAAGACTTCTTGTGCAAGTTAACTTACAATACTTCTTGTGCAATTTTTGAATATGTGTTTGTTTGAAAGAATATGAGCCCTTGATTCTTTCCTTGATCCATGTGATCATTGATTCTCATCCATTGATGAGAATCCATGATCCATGTTTCATCCTTCCTCCTGTTTTGACCATTGATTAACCTTTTTGATCTCAACCCTTCATTTCTCATTTGTCCTCCTATAAATAGGTTACTATTTGGAGACAAATGGATCCACCTTTTAAGAGAAAACTTATGTTGTTAAAATCACTTTCACTTGCACTCACATTTAACATCATTTTAGCTTTATTTACTTGCATATTAGCTTAGCTTCCATTAATGGCTTCCATGATAACATAGATGCATACATTTAGTATATCTTGTAATTAGGGTTTCAATCCTTTTTAACCTAAATCCCATTTAGATTAGTTTTGCATACATCCATATTAATCATATAAGTCTACATCATGTTAAAATGGCTTGCATCATGGTAATTTAGCATTTAAACCATGTTTTCATGCACATCTTCCATCAACTTCATTGATTATCTTTAATAGAATCAATTGAAACATACTCATTTATCAATGGGATTCAGAAAGGGCCACCATTACACATCAATGCAATACCACTCCCCCAATATGATAAGTTTCAATGGATAAGATTAGGTGTTCTTAAAGCTTTCATAGTTTAATATATCAAGTTTAAATGGATTATTAGTCTAGTTTTTATTGATTGATCTTATTGGATTAATGTTTAGTGGCTTGAATACACTTTGAATTCTCATGGATCATGTGTAGTTATCCCATACTAATTTTTCAGTCACATTTTGGCACTAGAAGGAGGGCTTAACTAATTAAATTTAACAAATTTTTCTCTCAAAGTCCATTTTTGTTTTTGTTTTTGTAGGTATAGTGATGCTCTTGGAGATTTCAACAATGCCTTTGTCAGGAATTTCCATATAGCGACACTCTTTCTAGTAGATACAACGATGCCTAATTAAAATACTAATGTCAATTAAAAAAATTATGACACTAATACTTTTTAGAAGTATCAAAGATTTAAAAATGACAACGCCACCAAATAGCGACACTATCGTAATCTTTGTTTTACTGCAGAGTGACACTATTTTTCACTAGAGTGACGCTAATTTGAATTATGGTGACACTATTATGACCAATGACACTTTTACTAGTGTGAACTAGTGAAGTTGACCTAATCTAAGCTATGCAATGTTGGTGTGATTAATATTTAATTACTCTTTGCATAAGTTTAATTAGGCTTTATTTAATTCCTAAGTTTTAGGCTTTCATCTTTATCTTATCGAGCTATCTTGTTGCTCAAGATAAGATTAGGTTTATGCATATCTTGCTTTTATAAAGCAAATCATTATCATGTAATTATTGAATTCTCAAATAATAATTATTTGCACATCTTCTTGCAAATCTTTGTTTTTTCTGATTTTCTCTTCTGTGGAAGGTCTTTTCGGTTTGCAAATTTGATCTTGGTTTCTAACATGGTATGCTCTCCTTTTACAAGTGTTGGTGTAATTGATATTTAATTACACTTTGCATAAGTTTACTTAGGCTTTATATAATTCTTAAGTTTTAGGCTTTCATCTTTATCTTATCGAGCTATCTTGCTGCTCAAGATAAGATTAGGTTTATGCATATCTTGCTTTTCTAAAGCAAATAATTATCATGTAATATTGAATTCTCAAATATAGCCATTGTTTGCATCCTTCTGCTTTTCTCTGATTTTGTGGAAGGTCTTTAGGTTTGCAAATTTGATCTTGGTTTCTAACATGGTATCGAGTCTTGATTTGCACTCCTTCTCAATTTTTGAGAAATCTTCAGAGTACATTCGGGTTCCTGAGGGTTTCATTCCTTGAGCTATTTATGAAGTATTTTGATCAAGATTTAAGCATTCCATTGAATCTAGATCTACGGAATACCGTTTCCTTTTGTTTCATCGAAAAAGGCCTTCGTTTGTCAGATCTACAAGGATTTGAAGTTTATGAGGGTTTCCAGATCTAGAGCGTACCTAAAATTTTGGAGTGTTTTCAGCCCAAACGACCTCACCATCGTTCAGAGTGCCCAAAAACCCCAAAATCGACTGTCAAATCATCAAAATCGGACACAGTGACTCCAGGAGGTAATTTTTTTCATTTATGGGTCGTATGGCCTGGTACGACACAATTCAAGAAATAAATTTAAAACACTTGAGTTTATTGGGCCACCGTCAGTTAACCACTAGCGGTTAATGCTAGCAGTTAGCCTAGATGCTAGGCTTAACTCCAAACCCTTTTGGAGGAGTTTTGGTATTTTGGGAAAACTTTGGTGTCCAAACTTGGATTTTCAAAAAAAAAAAATCACCGAGAAGCTGGTTCTGAGAACTTTCCAGTGGTGCAGTTTATTTTATATTATTTTTCTGTTTAGCTGATATTTTTTCTATTTGAAGTTAGATGTTTATTTTGGACTTTTGAGCTCATAACTTTTTGCCACGATCTCTGATTTTCGTCCTCTTTGCGGCATTGGAAAGGTATTGAGGAGCTCTATCTTGTTGTCCATTCAATTATTTTTGTATCTGTCCCAAATTTTTCATTATTCCAAATTTGTCCCGATGGGTGTTTTGGAGATTACTTGGATGTTTTGGCAGTTGGAAAGGTGAAACCTGAATATTTGTATTTCATTTTAGTACCACATCATGTTATTTTCTGTTTATGCATGCATTATCATTCTCTCCTTTTACAATCATTGGGTTATTGTAATAAATGAACTGTGATAAAGTTCCATTCAAGGGGCTTCTTGCATAATAATTTGATTAGAGTGTGCATGCACTTTGATCTCCATATTCATCTTGTTTTAATGGAAACTCATATGGGTTATCTGGTCTCTTAGTTTCTTTTGGCCACTTTTTTTCTATTGCTTGACACATATCGGATTCATCGGTTCACACTTCAGTTGAGAGATTATGTTTCTTGATCCTCATTGGTTCAGATTCTTCTTAGTTTGAGGGCCATATTTTTATGGTTAATGTTCCAGGCTCTTCATGGTACTCCTTTCCATGGAAGAGTTTCAGTCACAGTTTGGCATCGACATCAAGATACACGACTTCCAGATTATGTCATCATTTCATCTACTATTGCTTCACAGATTCCATTGTTGTTCCAGTTTGTGAGTTTTTGAGTGTTTCGTGGCATCGGGTTTGTTGTCACATTATCATGATTCCGGTTTTGGTTTCAGTTGTAGACAAAAGTATCTTTCTTTGCTTATCAGGTTGCAGTTCTAGTGTTATTCCACAGTGTTCTTCTAGTGCTTCTTTGCAGCAGTCATCTCATTGTAGGGGGGTTTTTCCCACTGGGTTTTCCTTCTCTACTTCATCTTTGCATTTGTACATGAGTACCGATTAGGCCTTGTTCCAGGACTCATCTTTGCATAATAATTTTGCTTCTCCCTAAGTTGCACTTATGGGGGTGTTGGTGTAATTAATATTTAATTACACTTTGCATAAGTTTACTTAGGCTTTATTTAATTCCTAAGTTTTAGGCTTTCATCTTTATCTTATCGATCTATCTTGTTGCTCAAGATAAGATTAGGTTTATGCATATCTTGCTTTTATAAAAAAATCATTATCATGTAATTATTGAATTCTCAAATAATAATTATTTACACATCTTCTTGCAAATCTTTTTTTTTTTTTTCTCTTCTGTGGAAGGTCTTTTCGGTTTGCAAATCTAATCTTGGTTTCTAACATGCAAAACAACATGCAAAATGAATGTAAACATCGACACCTTGAGATAACCCTAGTTGAACTCAAAAACAAAGAAAGATAACAAACAACAAATTTTTACCTTGTCTTGAGTCAATTTTTGGTTGGCACTTGATGGTTGATTTTGTGTGTTCCTTCACTGGAAAGACAAATGAAATTGGATTCAAAATGTTGAGGATTTGATGGAGACTCAAATGAAGGATGTGGGTAGTAGGGAAAATGAACAAGATAGGTGCAATGAGAGAATGAAGATTCAATAATGGTGGATATGAGAAGATGGTTGAGCTTGAGCTTGAGATATGAGATATTGAAAGTTGGTTGTGAATGAGAGTGCAAATGTGAATTGTGTTGAATTAGAATGCATAATTGATGAGAAAGAAAGAAAAATCCTTCATTTTATGGAGAGACACCCTAGGGAAACAGACGGTTGAGATCTTACCACCACGGGCAAGATGGAGGGTTGAAATCTTGCCACCATGGGAAAGATGGAAAATGACACATGAGGTGGAAGATGAGGGAAGGTACTTATGAGTACCTTGGAATAAGGGTGATGTGACCTCTCAATGATCACATGGGGAAGAGGAGAATCTTCGATGAATAAAAGTGAATTTAAAATTCACATGATTGGGAGATTATGTGGATAAGATAAGGTTCCTAAAAAGAGAGGTGAGAAGTACCTTGGATAAAACAAAGTCCTTAAAAAGGTAAGTACTTACCCACATGCAACTGATGTGACAAGTCAAAGATTTTACAAGACTTTGACACATGTGAGTGATGTGACAAGTCAAAGGTTCTAGAACTTGCATGGGATAAGGAGAGTCTTGGAAAGATAAATGTGAGTTAAAAATTCACATAGGGAAGAAAGGGTCTTGGATGAATAAATGTTAATTAAAAATTCACATGGGAAAGACAAAAATGAATTAAAAATTCCTTGGGGGATGGGGAGAGTTGACCAAGATGCTAATTGGATTAGCTAATAAATGATTAAAAAATAATTAGTGGTTAAGGAAGATTAGAGGCCAACTTGCAAAAGTTGGAGGATGTGACACATCCTAATCAAGGATTAGGCATGTGCACATTCCTAATGATGAGATTAAAGGATTGATTAAGATTAAGAAAAAGATGTGATGTGAGGATTTAAATAAATGTCATATTTATTTAATTCATTTGATGAAAAGGAGAGTAAAGGGCGATAAAAGGTATTTAATTATTTAACTAGATACCTTAGAGATTTAGGGGAATTTAAGGATATTAATTAAACAATAGCAATATTACTTAATTAATGCAAATAAGAGGATGTTTAGATGAAAAGGGAAAAATTTGGAAAAATACAAGTGTCCAAATTTAGGTGTTTACAACTAGTAAGAAAAAATAGTGAGTGACTTTTAGCATGTGCTAAATTAAATTTTTGATTTTATCTGTTTTTCAACACATCATTGACTTCTCGCTTTTTTAAACTAAGTTTTTGCAGGTTTGAAAAATACAACATGAAGTGAAGGAGCACATTATTATCGTTTAATATTATAATTGTAACAAGTGTTGCGACATTTATGGGACAATTATAACCCATTTATGGTGCTTTTTATTTTACATTTTAGGACCAAACTAGATTTCTTTTGAGATTTAAAATGAACATTAAAATTGGTTAAAAGTGAACCCTCAAAATATTTTGTTTGTTGGATTAAAATTGAACAACACAAATTTCACACTTCGAATTGGTGTTTAAAATAGACTCATTTTGTGATGATGGATTAAAATGAACATGTGTTTGATTTGTTTACATATTCTTGTTGTGTGTATCCAATTCCCTTGCACTTCATGCGATCTTGGGTGAAGAGAAACACACAAGTCTACTTTTCTACTTGGAAGTGCTTATCCTCTCCCCTCCCACTTATTGGAAATATTGGGTGATGAAAAGAATTTTATGCTTCAAACATGTGTTACCTTTAGTGGGCCTGCCTCCCAACTTGTGAGAGGGAATGACCCAAGTGGTGCTTTCTATCCAGCTTGCTATATAAATAATTTGGAGTGATGAAAGTCACAAACAAGCTGGTTTTGGTTGTCCAATACCGACGAAAGTCTCCCCTAGTATCCTTGTGATCTATTAAAACCCTTAGATATTTCTAAGGGTTGGGAGGCCTCTTAATTGAGTGACTCATGGCGTGTATGGCACTGGTTTATCCTGGATATGGTCATTAAAAACCTTGTTGTAGTGGCTAACCAAGTCCAATTCTGAAATGTATTTCAAGGTAGTGCATGGGAGTAGCACCGCACCTAGAAGTTACTTACCATGTCCAATTTTCATTGAGGAAATAAAGCAAATGGGGAAGGGAATCCTTTGCTTGGTGTGTCAAGATATTAAATTTCCTTGACATAGCCTATTTTTCCATTTCATCTTCACGGATTAATCATCTCTTATGATGATGGTAAGCCTACTAAGAAACACATACCTGATCTATCTAGTATTGTAAATGCTTGAGAATTAGTTTAACACTTACTTGGTTCCAACACAATTGCAAACAAACATCAACAAAATCTTTTCAAAATTTCAAACCCTTTGGTCTAAGTATGGATACCCTTTGAAAAAACCTTGATATTGATGCTTGTCCTAAGGATTTATTCTTAGAGACTTCTAAATATTTTTCTTTACATCTCAACCTATACTTCCCAAATTTAACTTAGGTAACTACGCCCCTAACTTCATCCTTTCCACAAAATGGACTTTATGGAATTGATGATGTTTTTGAGATAGACATTTAGTTTGAACTTAAGAAAGACAAGCATTTTTTGGTAAAAATAAATTCATTTAAGCAAGATAAATTGAAAAATTGAACCCCACATGACCATTTGGTGTCTGATCTCTCCAGTTGAACAAGCAAACCTTATGCTTGCTATCATTCAACCAAACTTTGAACTCATTGAGGGAGAAAAAATGAATATAATTAATAGTTTGAGGAGATTCACTTTTGAAACAAAAGACAAACCCATCTAGTGGAGAAACATGACATACATCTTAGACGAACAAGAGGAACAAGTCAATATTGTAGCTGGAAGGCCCATGTTACCACCACCTGCATGGCAATAAATATCCTCTTTTCCATAATCTTAGACTTATCTAAATGATCTCTCGCAAAATAAAAATCCCCAAGAGAAGGTCTACATGTTGTCACTTCAAACTTAGGCATCATAGTCCAAAATTTGTCAAACAACACCTTCTAGTTCTCTACCAAAATAGGAATCGTTTGGTAAGGAATTTTTATAGACATGTTTCAATGAATAATCCAGACATGTATGCTCAACATGAACCCCTCATTTAAGTCAAATATTGGTATTTTTTGAGAAACTTAGGCTTATCTTAAATGATCTCATGCAAAAAAAAAAATCCCTGAGAGAAGGTCTACATGCCACAATTTCAAACTTAGACATTATAGTGCAAAATACATTTGGAGACGTGTCTTAAGAAATAATCACAACCGAGATAGATCAATAAGGAGACATTTTCTATGCCATTTCATGAACGAACCAAATCTACACATTCACAATAACTTCTCCTTGATCATAGGATTTGAACACTTTAGAGGTCTAGCATGTTTCTCACCACCTTGGTCTTGGAAAACAAAGGATAACTCTAGGTCAACATTCAGTCAAACATTTCAACCACCCCTTCATCAAAAACTCATACTTCACCAAACTTTACAAAAATTTCAAACACACCAAACAATTTTGGACTTAGAAATTTATTGAACCAAACCCTAACTTAGGTACTTTGTATGTGAAATGAATCCTTTTCCATGCACCTATTTAAGTTATTTATCTTGGCTTAGGATGTACTACTCACAAGGTAACCCTTATTGGCAAAGGTACTTCCACCAAATGAGTTGAGGCTTCCTCTTGGTTACCAACATTGCATGATACAACCTTAGATGACTTCCCCCTTGGTTTTTATGACCTATTTGAGAATAAATCCCTCTTCATGATATCCACAACATCCTTCACCCCAAGCGATCAACTGACTAAAATAAGCCTAGTATACCCACAACTCATTGACTTGGACCAACAAGGACCACTGATTCTATATTTATTTGAAAATGATGAAGCAATCTTAGAATTCATGGGACTCTATGACAAATTACCATGGGTAGTTGACACATTAGGTTTTGATATAGAGCTAGACATAGGGGCATCCTATGGGGAGATGATTGAATCGTTCAGTCACAAAATGGACAAAATGCAACCAACATACAAATATCTAAGTGAAAACCACAATATGGCACTTTCTAATTATAAAATAGTAAAAAGAAAGGATGCATTTGAAGGTGAAAACCTCTCTAAGGCACCCAAGGATGAGGGATTCAATCTCCCCCTTAGTGCAATGCATCTAGAAAAGTCAGTAGTTCTAGCAGAAAAGGCCACTCTAGCTAATGTGGGAACATAAGAAGCACCCAAGATCAATTTCTATGTTGAGTCCTTATTGGATGAAGAACAAAAAAACCTAGTAGCATTCTTGAAAGATCAAAGAGCTAATTTTGGATGGTCATACACAGATATGCCAGGGCTCAATCTAGAAGTGGTTGTGCATCACTTAGTAGCATATCATGAAGCCAAGCCAATGAAATAGAAATTAAGATGCACCCTCAGATAGAACTCTTGGTGAAATTGGAGTTAAAAAAGCTTCTTCACGTTGGATTCATCTGACCGATAGATGATCTTGAGTGGGTTTCAAACCTGGTACTAGTCTCTAAACCCACTATGGGCATCAGAATATGCACAAATTCCAGAGACTTAAACAAGGCATGGCCGAAGGATGATTTCGCTCTTTCTAGCATCGACCTCATCATGGATTTAACAAGGCATGAAATTCTATCACTCATGGATGGTTTTTCAAGCTACAATCAAATCATGGTCACTAAGGAGGATCAACATAAATTGCATTCACTTGTCCATGGGGAATATATTGTTAGAACATGATACATTTGGGTTGAAGAACACAAGAGCAACGTATCAAAGAGAAATGACCCTCATCTTTCATGACATGATCCACAAAATGGTAGAAGACTATGCGGATGATATTTTGGCCAAGTCAAGAAAAATGAGTGAGCACATAGAAGTCTTGGGACCCATCTTTGATAGAATCAAAGAGTACAAGGTATGACTAAACCCAAAAAAGTGTGTCTTTCGAGTTACATTAGGGAAACTTATTGGTTATATCATCTCACAAAGAGGGGTATAAATTGATCCAACAAAATTAAAATCCATCCTTGTTATGGAACCACCACAAACATTGAAATAGATGAGAGGGTTACAATCCATCAGAAGGTTGATAGCGTAACTATTAGATAAAATCCACCCTTTCTCGCATCTTATCCATATAGGAAAAACTTACAAGTGGGATGAGAAGTGTGATAAAGCTTTCCAACAAATAAAGGACTACTTATTGAAACCTCCAGTGCTCATGCCACTGATACCAAAAAAATCATTGATCTCGTATATCTCAGCAACAACAACACTAGGTGTTGTACTAGCACAAAATGATGAAAATGAAAAAGAAAGAGCTATCTATTACATCAGCAGGACCTTGGTGGGATATGAAGTGAACTATTCATCCATTGAGAAAGCATGCTTAGCAATGGTTTTTTCTTCACAAAATTTTAGAAATTATATGTTGTCGCACCAAATCAAGCTTATTACAAAGATCAACCCATTGAAATACCTTTTATCCAAAGCAACTCTCACTGGGCGAATGACCAAATGACTGATAATCTTGACTAAATTTAACATAGAGTATGTGGAATGCAAGGTAATCAAAGGAAAAGTGATTGCATACCAACTGGCATAGGCACCTATCTATGTAGAGAATCTATTAATATCAAAATTCCTTGACGAATAAGTGTTCTTTGTCAATCTAATAGATCAATGAAAAATGTACTTTGATGGATCATTTACCCAACATGGACTAGGGGTGGGTATTCTCTTTATCACCACTCAAGGTGATTGCATTCTGAAGTCACACAAGCTATCATTTATATGTACTAAAAACATTGTTGAATACAAAGCCCTAATCATAGGTCTAAGGATAGCAGTTCAAAGAGATGAAAGTCTACGGAGACTCCTAGCTGGTTATCAGCCAAGTCAATGATGACTACCAAACTGAGGATGAGAAGCTTACTCCTTATAAGAAGATGGTAGAAAATCTCAAGGACCTTTTCATTGATATAACTTTTTAGAAGATACCTTGCATGAACAACTGAGCAGCAAATGCCATGGCAAAAATTGAATCATTGTTAGACATGTTGCACAATGTTCTTCAATGCAAATTCTTGGTAGAAAAACTTCTCATACCAACTTTCAAAATCTCTAAATCTAAATTCGTGTGTGTCATCATTGGTCTTGTATCCCCATGGTATCATGACATATTCACCTACCTAACCATAGGAATGATTGCATCTGATATCACCTCCAACCTTAAAAAGACATTTGTAAAGAAGGAATCCCAACTCGTGATCCTAGGTGATACCTTATACCACCGAAGCATCAAGGGGACATTACTACGATGTCTTAACCAAGAGGAAGCCTTGACCACTTTAATAAAAGTACACGATGGCATATGTGGTTCCCATTCTAGTGGCATGACTAAATAGTTAAGAAACTATTAAGGATGGGGTACTATTGGTCAACCATGGAAAGAGAAGCCCATCAATATGTGCAAAACTATGTTCAGTGTCAATAGCATGGAAATATTATTCATACTCCAACTCAAGAGTTGCAACCAATGGTCACACCTTGGCATTTCTTATAGTGGGGGATTGACCTCATAGGAAGAATTACTCCAACCTCATCTAACAACCACAAATTTATCATAACAACCATTAAATACTTTACCAAGTGGGTGAAAGCCATTCCTATGACCTACATAATGGGGAAGCAAATTGCTAAGTTTATCCTAAATTATCTTATCTATCGTTATGGTTTTCCACAAACCCTTATCCCAAACAATGAAACACCCTTCAAGATTTAGGATGTGAAATAGCTATGTCAAAGATTCAACATCCAACATCAATTTTATACCTCATATTATCCCCAAGGAAATGGTCAAGCTGAGGATACAAACAAGACCATTCTGAAAATCCTAAAGAAAACGGTCAATGAAGCTAGTCATGACTAGAATCTGTAGTTAAATCCACCTCTTTGAGCCTATTGAACCAGTATCTACATGCCTATAGGTGCAACCCTGTTCTCCTTGGTCTACGGATAAGAAGCCATCTTAAACTTGAGGTCGAGCTTCCATCATTGCGAGTGTCACTACAAAATCTAATCACTGATGAAGAGTACAAAGTATCTTGGTTGAATGAGCTAGAATTCTTGGATGAGTGTCATCTTTATTCCCTTAATCACTTGCAAGTATATTAAAACCAACGAAAACAAAGCTATAACAAGAAGATAAAGTGTAAGTATTTCCAAGTAGGGGTCTTGTCTTAAAGTAGAATCAGAAGAATCTTCTAGATCATGACAATAAAGGAAAATTTGAGCCCAACTAGTTGGATCCCTTTGTCGTCACAACAAGCTATGGATCAGGAGCATATCAATTGTCAACGCTTGAAGGTGAACCCTTGCAGGAACCGACCAATATTCTACATCTTAAAAAAATTTATGCCTAGGATTGAAGGGTGTAAATATGAAAATACAAAAAATCAAAAAATGAGAAAAAAGATTGAGAAAAGTAAAGAAAAAAAATCATCCTCTAGTGAAAACCACTTCGATGGTGCTTTGGGCAAGTACCTTGGTGCAAACCTGGAAAATAGGCACCTCGCATAAATAAAGCACCTCCATCTACTATTGGCTCTTTATCCTATCATTCTTGGAATCACCTCAATCCATCACATCATTCATCCTATTTATTCCACCATCCATTCCTACCTAAATCAAAGCTTGATATTGTGAAGTGTTGTATCCCCTTTAGTACTACTTGGCATATTCCAAAGGTTAGCTTGTCCTGCCGGTATTGAGTTAGTCTATCACATCACATTGGGGCAATTCATTATGGGTTAGATCAGGTTCTTGTACATCTTAAGGTTATTGGAAATCTCATCAAAAATCCCAAAAAAAATCACAAAATCTCATCAAAATCCAAAAACACTTGCAAAATAAAAAATCCAAAAACATCCAAAATCTTGTACAACTTGTAGAACCCCAATCCTAGACCTACACAAACACAATGTTAGATAAAATGCAAGTGAGAATCAAGATTCCCCATGAAATCCATTTAAATTACAAAGAACAAGAAATGAGATGAAAAACACAAACAAACATAAACAAAAGCTATAAAATCCTATTCAATGTAAAGCAAGCTCTTGATCCCATGGGGGAATTGGTGCCAATTTGATGTGAAAATTGTCCCTTTCCAAACTCTTATGATGCAATGTTGATGAGTGTTCCACTTTGGTGATCAAGATTCAATTGAGCTCCATGATGAAAACTTTGCATAACCTAGCTAAGATCTTGGTAAAATGGATGAAAATAGATATGCTTGAGGATGAAATTGAGTATAATAGACTTGCTCAAATTGTGGATGATCAAATGAGGAGAGAAGCCTCTTATTTATAGAAAGACAAGATGGAGGAATGATCAAAATGAAGCAATGTGGGATCATTCAACACCCAATAAGCAAGTGCCACTTGTCAAGATGTGAATGGGCAAATGATGTGCACATTTTGATGAATGTGTCAATAAATGCAATTAGGTGGAATTTGAAAATAGTGAAATGACATGTAAGAGGGAAAAAGAATGACTTAAATGCCACTTGGATGAATGTACAAGGACATGTAAGAAGGAATGAATGTCTCATTGGAAGGACAAATCCACTTGGATGAATTTCAAATTTGGAAGAATATTCTCTAAAAGATGCCAAGTTTAGAGAAAATAGAGATTTAATAAATGAATTAAATGTATTTTCATGTGCAAGTGGAAAAATCAAGAGAAATTTGGATATTAGGATTAAATTAATCAAGGGTTAATTAATTTAATGAGGGATTAGATGATGTGACAATTTGATTTAGATTTATGGGTTGATTTAAATCAAAGTATGAGAAGAATGTGATTTAGATTTAATTAAATGATTTACTCGAATAGGAGAATTCTTTAGATATTTAATCAAATAAAATGAATTATTTAATTAAATAGACTTAGGGTTAATTAAATCAGATTGATCGATTTAATTAACAAGAGAGAATGACTTAATCAGATAAATGATTATTTATTTAATTAAGGGATGAAGAGTGATGACAAGCTAAGAGGATGATTTAGGTTGAAATGGTGTTAGTAATTAGGATTAAGTATGTCAGTATATTTTTCATGTCTACATTTTCCCCCTCTTTGAAGCGATGCACTTGTTGCATTGGTTCAAAGAATAAACTGTCTCAATCAAAAGTCAATTTTTTTTATTTCAAAATTTTCCCCACTACTGCCCTAGTGAGAGAAAACATGCTGATATACTGCCCCCTCAAGAGATCGGATGGAAATTCAGATTTTTGGGTGATCTCACAAAAAAAAAGAGGAACAAGGTGCCCGACAGGTTCATAAAGGCTCCAAAATTCCAAAAAATGAGATAAAACATAAAAAAGGTGTAAAACGACCCTGGGACAGGTAAAAAGCTGATCGAGCGACCAAAACCTTAGCAGGACAGCTAAAGGGGGTAAACAAACCCTAATTTTTTAGCCTTAAATAGGCCTTGAGAGGCCACTTCCAATTCATTTTCACAGTTAGCCTTTAGATATTTTGCAATTTTGAGCTCTGACACCTTCGCGAGATTGCGTAATGATAGCTTCCCTATAACATTTCCTATAGAGTACAGACACACCAAAGGCTTCCTAACATTGGACCACCAGTAAGTCAACTTGACCCAACTTCATTTTTGATTTTTGTGTGCATTTATTAGGCTATGAAACTTAGTTTTTAGGAGCGGTCCAGTATTGCACCACTGGAAAGTTTAAAATAGTGTTGCACGGCCTCAATCTACGCCATAGTTGCGAGTAGTGATGTCGCGATGCAATTTAGAATTAGGGTTTAAATTCCAAACCTAACCGCATATGTAAAATGCACCACAATGATTCTTTTTGCAATTAGGGTTTCCTTTTAAATTGAGCCACCTTCTCAAACTGCGATGCCACAGTGGAATTTGAGAGTTAGAAGCTCCTAGCGATGTACTTTGAAATTTGCAAACTACATTGCACCCACAAAAATTGACGCTTTAGTTGTTTGGGGTACACTAAGATAAGTCAGGATCAAGATTTTTTGATGATACTCTACTCACGTGAGCATAGGTCTCAGGATCTATTTCAAGCTTTGTAGGGTATTCTCGAGTGACAACAAGAGCATTTAGGTGCCATTGGTCTTTGGTATATTGCTTATGCTCCAATTGTTCAGACACACTTGGGTATGCTAATGACACTCGCTGTGAGATGGAACAACGAGACATCTTCTTTTCACCTCCTAACACGTGAGGCGATGGTCACACTAGAGAATGTGTGGCAGATCCATACATTTCCCATCCACAAAGAGCGTGTGATATATGACATGGATGCCAGGAGGGAGGCGTGCTACAATGTTATGGGCTAGGAAGAGCTTGTATTCTGCGAGGTTTAGATTAAGTTAGAGTGTTATAGGCTTTCTATGTCACCCTTTCGTCTTGCTATTGCAACTATCATATTAGGTCTCATTGCACTCGTGATCTTGATGATGCATGCGTCACATGGGCAAACTATCTTGGATTGGCTCGCTCGTGATTCAACAATGTGCAACATGAATTTTCTTCACTTTTTCTTCATTGCCAGGATAGATTGATGTAGGGAAGGGAGCACACAATTCTCAAGATGTACCTTCCAAGAAAGGTTCAGAGGCAGTTTGGTGAGCCACAAGATAGGCTAGATGATCAATATCTAGCGATTTTTGCATGGACGACAAGCTAGAGCTCTTGGGGCTATTATATACTTGCACAAAAAGTAGTGCATATTTTATGTAGTTGGTGGCCAAGCCATGCCATATGATCAAGGGTAGGTTGATGCAAGGACCACACAGACATACAGAGATTGGTTTAGGTCACCACTTAGACTTACAATGCTAGGGACACCATGTGCCCGATGCAAAACGAGAGGGAGGGGAGTAGGACGGGGCCGAGGGGATGAAGAAAGGGACTGAGGAGGGGGAGGACCACCACCACATCAACCAAATTAAAATAGGGGGCCATAGGATCAGCCACTCCCAGATCCACAGGTGGGTGAGCAGAGACAGGATCAAGACCCAAGATGACAAGATAGGGTTCTAATACCACCTAGGGACAAGGGAAATGATCAACCACCCATACAACCACCTCTCCAGCCAGACCCCTGAGATGGTCAAATTTTGTAGCTATAGACCTAGGTACAAGCACTTACAGTTGAGAGAGATTAGCTACGAGTAGAGCGAGACCAAGCAGTCTAGTAGAGATAGGTTGTAGAGCTACATGAAACAACAAAGATGGGCCGATGACAACAAATTGAGAGTATGTTTTCATCCTCCTCCCAAAGAATGGTATTGCTTTGATCATATAGGGAGGCCATCCAGGAGGCCAATTATTACAAGTTACATTATTATCAGGCTGAGCCAAAAGTAGACCGAATTTTTCACAGAGGATAGGCCACAAACCTGCAAAGGACCACAGGGAGAGAGCATGTGGCGAGGGCATCAACTAGTAGGGTTAGGTCATTTTGATTAGAGACATGATTCTTTTTGCACCCCATGGGACATTGTACTTTATTGACATACACATGTACACTGATATGATTTTTTTACCATGATAGTGTATTTATTTTGATGATATATGAGATGATATTTATCCGATATGATGTGATATGTACTATCTTTACTTTATGCTTTTTGGATGGATCTTATTTCTATATGTGATGCAATGATGTTCTATGTTATGATGCTATGATGATGATACTATATGATGCTTATGATGATGATGTGCTATGTGATGTGTGAATTTATGATGTGATGCAATGATTATGCTATGTGCATTATGTTCTATGTGCTGATACAAATGAGATGTTTTGATATCTTTTCTATTATAATATGATGATGCAAAATGAAATGATTATGTGACTAACAGGTCTATATTATGCCCCTAGTGGATGAAATGCAATCTTTTTCTCTTTTCATTATCTTTTCTCATGAAATATATCATGATGCATTTATATGATACTTATGATGATATGATGCTTATGTATATTCTATGGATACTATGATGATGATATGATATGATAAATGTAAATGATGTATGGATGTATTTCTTTTTCCACACCTTTTCTTATGCACTTTTCATGATGTATGCAAAATGTTATGGTATGTAAATTCTTAACTAACGGATCTATATTTTTATGCAATTGATGAGCCCAAAATATTCTCATGATTTGAGTATTATGTTGTATTTTTAACACCCTTACTCTTGTTAATGGTTGTTTTTACTCTTTAAAGACCTTTTTATCTAGTGGTATCCTGTAGCAATACATTCCTACATTCCTACAGCCTAACATTTCTATATGTCTATATTAATTACCCTATTTGACTTCCCAAATGACCGATATAACGCATGTGGTTTTTGAATAATGAAATAGATTTAATATGTGATTAATGAATGAATATTGTGTAGTTTCCATGCATTTTTTCTTTCACTTTTGTTACCTTGTGTTTCGCAGGTTGTTGAAGGAAGCATGAACGAGTCAAGCACAACTGATCTCAGCCTTGCAGTAAAGTCCATTTCCTGCACGACCTCGAGGAAGTTGTTCCAGCGAAGACTCTCTAACCGAGTTGTTGGGAAGGAATTTAAATGTTAATTAATCTAGGAAGAGTGGAATGCTAAATTCTCTCTGAATCATGTTGAACAGATAAACTCATTTATGAAGTCTATTCCTCAGTTTTAGGATACATTTATATCCACGTCTTTCTTTGTTAGGGTTAAGTAGTTAGTTAGTTTCCTGATTTAAATAAGTGTTCCTCCTGCACGAGTGAACAACATAGAAAAGAATATTATGTAATAGTTAGTGTCATAATAAGAATCAGAGTTTTGTTAGTTTTCTAGAGCAGAACAATCAATGTAGATGACTTCAAGTTATGAATAAAAATTGATGAAGTTATGAGTTTAATCTTTATATAAATTAGTTGATGCTTGCTAAGGCGGGCCACTTAGTAAGTATCTGTAGTTGAGTAGTTGTTTATCTTATGTTGATTATAGGTTAGATTTCATTCTTGTAAGTTTCAATACAAACTTAGTCTTATATTGTTCCTGCAGCATTAGGAATCCATCCCTGTGTTTGTTTCTGCAGCATAAGGCCAGTTCATGGTTTGTTTCTTATTAGCAGTTGTTATGATTTTTTCTTTGGTTAATTCATGTTTGAGTTAAGAATACTTTGCATTACTTTCCTGTAGCATAGGTAGAATTCCTTCCAAGTATTTATTTCTGATATGTCGTGACTGAAATTGGTTCTTAGTGCACATACAGTGCCACTCCATTTCAAGTATACGTTCCTTGGTTTGACAAGTAAATGAATGACCATGAAAAGATATTAGTTGCCTGCTAGAATGTCCAATTCCTAGGTTACAATTTTTTGTGATTTTCATATCCTTTTGTGGACACGACCATTTTTGGCACCGTTTTCGGGGATGGTGTCAAGCTAAGAACCTGCTATAGTCATTGTTAGGCAGTAGTTTAGTTTGTTATTCAAGCATTTTCAACCCCTTCAATTGCATGCATAGAAGAAGAGATGCTCAGGAAAGATTTATCCCTAACCTTCCATTCATAGCTAACGATCCTAAACTAGCTTATAGTGTATTTGAGGAAGGAGACTTAGATATTGATCCATTTGCTGAAAATTTGTTTGCTGACTTGCTATTCAGCCTAGCTGATGAAGAACCTGAAGAAAATCCATTTTCTTTGATACTCCATCAAGAAAACATGGCACGTAATCCACCTAATCGACCTCCTACTTTTGAATTCCCCATCGTTGCTCAACAAGATAATGGCAACCTTAAGAATATTCCTTCTTCATTACTTCCCAATTTCTATGGCCTAGTTACAGAGGACCTGGAAACCTTCTTGTTTGAGTTTGACATCCTTTCTCATAGTTATGATTACACTTTAGATGCTCATAAATTGAAGTCGTTTCCTGCTACCTTGAAGGAGGGAGCTCTTAGATGGTTCATGAGTTTGGGAAGGGGTGTTGTTGATAGTTAGGCAGCCATGTAAACAAATTTTCTTGAGAAATACAAGGAATATTGTAAGAGTGGTAGTAAGGGTGATGATATATTCAAAATCCAACAAAAGGAGGATGAAAGCCTGGAAGACTATATCTCAAGATTCCTATTTTCTTTGAAAAAGAATTCAGACCATACTCTCAATGAAGAATCTCAAAAACTAATTATGATGTGCTATGTGATGTGTGAATTTATGATGTGATGCAATGATTATTCTATGTGCATTATGTTCTATGTGCCGATGCAAATGAGATGTTTTGATATCTTTTATGTTATGATATGATGATGCAAAATGCAATGATTATGTGACTAACATATCTATATTATGCCCCTAGTGGATGAAATGCAATCTTTTTCTCTTTTCATTATCTTTTCTCATGAAATATATCATGATGCATTTATATGATACTTATGATGATGATATGATGCTTATGTATGTTCTATGGATACTATAATGATGATATGATATGATAAATGTAAATGATGTATGGATGCATTTCATTTTCCACACCTTTTCTTATGCACTTTTCATGATGTATGCAAAATGTTATGGTATGTAAATTCTTAACTAACGGATCTATATTTTTATGCAATTGATGAGCCCAAAATATGCTCATGATTTGGGTATTATGTTGTAGTTTTAACACCCTTACTCTTGTTGTTAATGGTTGTTTTTACTCTTTAAAGACCTTTTTATCAGGTGGTATCCTATAGCAATACATTCCTACATTCTTGCAGCCTAACATTTATGTATGTCTATATTAATTACCCTGTTTGACTTCCCAAATGACTGATATAATGCGTGTAGTTTTTGAATAATGAAATAGATTTGATATGTGATTAATGAATGAATATCGTGTAGTTTCGATGCATGTTTTCTTTCACTTCTGTTACCTTGTATTTCGCAGGTTGTTGAAGGAAGCATGAACGAGTCAAGCACAACTAATCTCGGCCTTGCAGTAAAGTCCATTTCTTGCACGACCTCGAGGAAGTTGTTCTGGTGAAGACTCTCTAACTGAGTTGTTGTGAAGGAATTTAAATGTTAATTAATCTAGGAAGAGTGGAATGCTAAATTCTCTCTGAATCGTGTTGAACAGATAAACTCATTTATGAAGTCTGTTCCTCGGTTTTAGGATAAATTTACATCCATGTTTTTCTTTGTTAGGGTTAAGTAGTTAGTTACTTTCTTGATTTAAATAAGTGTTCCTCCTACGCAAGTGAACAACACAAAAAAGAAGATTATGTAAGAGTTAGTGTCAACCAGAGTTTTGTTAGTTTTTTGGAGCAGAACAATCAATGTAGATGACTTCAAGTTATGAATAAAAATTGATGAAGTTCTGAGTTTAATCTTTGCATAAATTAGTTGATGCTTGCTAAGAGGGCCCACTTAGTAAGTATATGTGGTTGAGTAGTTGTTTATCTTCTGTTGATTATAGGTTAGATTTCATTCTTGTAAGTTTCAGTACAAACTCAATCTTATATTGTTCCCACAGCATCGAGAATCCATCCCTGTGTTTGTTCCTGCAGCATAAGGCCAATTCATGGTTTGTTTCTTAGTAGCAGTTGTTATGATCTGCTTTGGTTAAGTCATGTTTGAGTTGAGAAGACTTTGCATTACTTTCTTGTAGCATAGGTAGAATGTCTTCCAATTATTTATTTTTGATAAGTCATGACTGAAACTGGTTCTTAGTGCACATACAATGCTGCTCCATTTCAAGTATACGTTCCTTGGTTTGACAAGTAAATGAACGACCATGAAAAGATATTAGTTACCTGCTGGAATGTCCAATTCCTAGGTTAGGATTTTCCATGTTTTTCCTATCCTTTTGTGGAAGCGACTAGCAATGATGGATGATAAGATGCATGTAACTTTCTCATATATGATATGCACTTATGATGTTATGATGATGATGTGATGAAATGACAATATATGCATGTGTTATGATATGATGTTTATGATATGCAAATGGATGCTTTTGATATATGATATATGATGTATATGTGATGGCGTAATGGATTCTTGTGAGATACGTGATGTGGATTATATGGGATGATTAATGAAATGTTTATGCTATGGTTTATAATATGCTTAGAATAACCAATCTCTATTATATATGGACAAAAATGTAATGCATGTGTTATGATTGATGTTTTCTATGTGATATGATATGTGGTATGCAATATGTTAATAGTTTGTGGATGCAGGATGAATACAATAATGATAATGATTTGTGATTAATTGTCATGGTACCATGTTAGCATGAAAGAAGATAGAAGAGAGCAATAGATTCCAACAAGACACAAGATGATGATGATTATTTATCGAGGAGTTGGGATTTTAAAAGGGCCAATTATCTTATGCTTGATTACACACATAGGCACAATGCATTAAGGTATAAAGAACCAGGATGGTATTGTACCTAGTGTGACAGAATTTGACTCGATAATCAAATAGGTGTATTCTTCTTCACACCTGGCATATGAAACCTTATTCAAAATGCAGTTTAGATATTCCAAACATCTCAGGCCAAAACATAGAAAAGTAAGCCTTCCTATGTGGTCAACAATATACTTAAAACACCCTTGCTACACCTAAAAAAAGCATGCATGACCAAGGTTATATTACAAAAATATCCAACAAGCATAGCAGATAAAAGATAATGATTGTTGGCCCATTCCAATCTCTCTAAATCCTTGATTTGGACATTATTGAGAGGTCCTTGGAATGAGTGCAATAAGATAAATCAAAAGGACAAAGATAAAAAAAAACAAACAAGTTTATGTTCTTCAATACTGCTAGCCAAGACTAAACTACAGTGATGCTTGATGTTGATGTCCATTATAGAAGGATGCATCCTAGGATATGACGATATCAGATGATTGATATAGGACTAATTGGATGATAGGCTATTGACACAAAGTGTTGACTAACTTGTTTACGTACTAACCTAGACTTGAGACTTTGACGTTTGAGTTTTCACTTTCAAACTGCTAGACTTGTTTCCAATTGCGTCACCAAAGGTTGAGGATGACGATGATTTATTATGAGTGGATGTTTATTGTAGGTGAAAGCGAGATAGGGATGGATGGATTTTTTCAAATATTTGGATGTTTTTGAAGTGTTTTGAGGCTATTTTTGGTATTTTCAAGATTTTACAAATGTTTTATTTTTTTAAATTTTCAAATGTTTTGGGGTTTTCCGAGATTTTGACCAAAACCTATCCTAGGGGCCTCAGGGGTTGATCAACATATTAGCCTTTCCTATGTTATACATGTAGAGACCACGTAGTTTGACTGACACAAACTCAATTATTGATGAGATATGAACAATTGGATTGCTAGTTTATTATGATAGACTCCTAAAGGACTGACCTAAGTGTCTTGGAGGATGATCAAAGATCAACCTTGCCTATGTTCAAAGCTTATAGACAATGTAGTTTGATAAGACGACTTTTTTTTTGAATTTTTGATTGAACTTTTGGCTTATTTTTGGATTTTGATTTGTTTTGAATGTTTTTGGATTTTGATATGATTTTCTAATGTTTTTGGATTTTTGGATTTTTTCTTTGATGTTTTTGGATTTTCTGATTTGGGGACCTCAAGAACATACATGAATTTGATCCAATGAGGACATGCCCCTAGCATGATGCAATAGACTACTCTGATAAAGGCAGAACAAACTAACCTTAAGAATGGGCTAAGTAGTACAATGAGGGATCATGCCACGAACACAAGACCAAGCTATGGTGCAAACGTGGGTGGATGATGGATGAAAATAGATGGATAGTGGAAGCGTGATGAATGGATGATGCATAATAAGTCATGGAGATCCTGGTGGATGGAAAGTGTTTATTTACACAAGATGCCTGTTTCCAGGTTTTCACCAAGGTACTTGCCCAAAGCACCATCGAAGTGGTTTTCACTAGAGGGCAATTTTTCTCTTTATTGTTTTTGATCATTTATCTGATTTTTTTGTTGTCACCAAGATGCTTGTTTACCAAGTTTTCATCAAGGTGACCATTTTTTTAGCACATTTTATGATTTTTTAAATTTTTTTGGTTCTATACCTTGCAAGCTTAGGCATAAAACTTTTTGAGATGAGAGCTATTCATGGGCTCCTGAAGAGGTTCCCCTTCAGGTGTTGATAACTGATATGCCCCTAACTTGTAACTTGTTGTGATGACAAAGGGTCCCAACCAATTGGGTTCAAATTTACCTTTGTCCTTTGGTTTTGGTACATTCTTTAGGTTCTGCTTTAGCACAAGTTCTCCAACTTGGAATGTCTGACTCCTGATCTTCTTGTTATAGCTCCATTTGAGTCAATTTTGATAGACCTATAAATGGTTCAATGCTTCCATACGCCACTCATCTAGTAATTCCATTTCATTTAGTCTTGATACTTAGTATTCTTCATCCATGATGAGGTTTTGCAGTGATATTCTTAGTGACAGAAGCTTGATCTTGATGGGTAATATGGCTTCTGATCCGTAGACCAGGGAAAAGGGAGTGGCACCTATTGGTGTGTGGATGCTAGTTCAATAGGCCCAAAGGGCAAGATTTAGCTACAGATGCCAATCACGACTTGTGGCATTGATTGTATTTTTGAGGATTTTCAAAATGGTTTTGTTTGTGGCTTCTGCTTGGCCATTGCCTTGGGGATAATATGGGGTGGAAAAGCAATGTTGGATTTTGAATTTTTTAGATAGGTCATGAACATCCTGATTCTTGAAAGGTGTCCCATTATCTAAGCTAATAGCTTGGGGAACATCATATCAGCATATTAAGTAGTTCAGGATGAACTTTGATATCTGCTTTCCAGTTATGTATGTCATGAGGATGGCTTCCACCCACTTGGTGAAGTACTTAGTGGTGGTAATGATAAACTTGTGGCCACTGGATGAGGTGGGGGTGATTTTTTCAACAAGATCAAGCCCCCAAAAAGGTCCATGGTGTGACTATAGGATGAAGCTCTTGAGATGGTGCATGGATGAGGTCCCCATGCTACTGACATTGTAGACACCTTCTGACATAGTCATGTGCTTCTCTTTCCATGGTGGGCCAATAGTACCCAGTCCTCAACAATTTTTTGGCCAAGGTCATTCCGCTCGAGTGTGAATCACAAATATCATTATTTACCTTAGTTAAGGTGGTCAATGCCTCCTCAATGTTTAAGAAATGTAATAGGCTTCCTTCTATGCTCCTATGGTAAAGGGTATTTCCTAGGATGACAAATCGGTATGCTTTCTTGACAAAGGTTCTTTTTAGGCTTGAGGGTAAGTCAACAGGTAGGACCCCTATTCGTAGGTAGGTGTATACATCATGATATCGGGGATTACTGGGACCAATGATTTCACACACAAATTATAACTTTGGTACCTCAAATCTAGGCGTGAGAAGTTGCTCTACTAGGAATTCATGCTTTGGGACATTGCGAGGGATATCCAATAGGGATCCAATTGTTGCCATGGTGTCTGTTGCTCTATTTTTCCTCTAGGAATCTGCTCAAATGTGATATCAATGAATGATTCCTTAAGACTCTCCACTAATTTCTTGTATGGAGTGAGCTTTTCATCCTTAGTCTAATACTCATCATTCACTTGATTGATTATCAGTTGTGAATCTCCATATACCTTGAGAGCCATGATGTGCCACTGCATTGCTATTCTGAGTCCTATGGTTAAAGCCTCATATTCTCCTATATTGTTTGTGTAGGGAAATGCCAATTTGTAGGATCTTGGTGTGCAATCTCCCTATGGAGTGATGAAAAATACCCTGGCTCTTGATCCACGCTGTGTGTAGGAGCCATCAAAGTACAACTTCTAGTGGTCTACTATGTTCAAGTTGAAGATAGATTAATTGAGTAACTTTGATATAAGTGGATTCTTTGAATACACGGGTGCTTCTGCAAGCTGCTCTATGATTACTTGGCATTTCATTTCCTTACATTCCACATACTCTGTCATATTTAGATAAAATCATGACCCACTTGGCCATACTTCCTATGAGCACTGCCTTGGAAAGTAGATACTTGAGTAGGTTGATCTTGGCAATGAATTTGATTTTGTGTGTTAACATGTAGTGTTTGAACTTCTGTAAGGAAAACACTACTACTAGACAAGCTTTTTAAATGAAGGAATAGTTTAACTCATGCCCTAAAATGGTCTGAATGATGTAGTAGATAGCCCTTTTCATTCCATTTTCATCATGCTAAGCTAGGAGATTACCAAGAGCTACTGTTGTTACTAATATGTAAAGGATGAGAGGCTTTCTTGGGATTGGTGGCATAAGCACTGGAGGTGTAAGAAAATAATCTTTGATTTTTTTAAAGGCTTGATTGCACTTTTCATCCCACTTTTACGCTACCTCCTTGTGGAGTAGGTGAGAATATAGAATTGATTTTTCCACTAATTGAGTTATGAACCGACGGATTGACTGGAGCCTACCTTGTAGGCCTCTTAGTTGCTTCAAAGTATTGGGTGCCTCCATCTCAAGGATTCCTTTTACTTTAGTGGGATATATTTCAATTCCTCTCATAGACACAATGTATCTCAATATCTTTCCTGATTGTATGCCGAAGACAAACTTCTTTGGATTAAGGTGAATCTTATATTCCTCAAGTCTATCAAAGATGGAACTCAATGCTGTTATGTGGTCCCACCTTTTTCTAAATTTTTCCAATATGTTGTTGACATAATCTTCCATAGTTTTATGGATCATGTCATGATATATTAAGGTCATGGCCCTTTGATATGTTGCTCCAAATTTTTTTAGGCCAAACGACATCATTTTCCAGCAATATGTCCCCCATGGACAAGTAAAAGTTGTTTTATGTTGATCTTCTTTGGCTATCGTAATTTGGTTATACTTAGAGAATCCATCCATCAATGAAAGCATCTCATGTCCCATGGTCATTTCTATAATCATATCAATGTTGGGAAGAGGGAAGTCATCTTTGGGACATGCCTTATTCAGGTCCCTAAAATTTGTGCATATATGAATGCCCCCATCGGGCTTTGAAACAGGTACTAGGTTTGATACCCACTCTAGATAGTCGATTGGTCATATGAACACTACATCAAGTAGCTTCTTCAGTTTTATTTTAACCAACAAGGCTATCTAGGGATGCATTTTCCTCAGCTTTTATCTTACAAGCTTTGCTTCAAGGTAAACTGCTAGATTGTAGACCACAATCTCAGGATCAAGCCCGGGCATGTTAGCATAGCTCCATGCAAAGTTGACCTTTCTCTCCCTTAAGAAGGCAGCTAGGAGCTCCTATTCTTTTGTCATCAATGATTCAACATAAAATGTAATATGTAGAGTTTCTTTTATTCCCAAGTTGATTGGGTTGCACTTCTCGTCTAGAACTACTGACTTTTCTTGATGTAGAGCATTGAGGGTGAGATTGAATCCTTCATTTTTGGTTGTGTCAGAGAGGTTTTCACCATTGGATATGTCCTTTGTTTTTATTATTTTAGGTTTAGAGAGTTCCATAGTGTGGTTTTCACTCAAATACTTTGTGATTATTCTTAAGTATTTTCTTTTGTGACTAAAGGATTCAATTGTCTCTGTAGTAAGCTTGTGTGTACAAAATGATATCAAACCTAGCCTTATGATCTCCACATGGTATCGTGCTCCACAGTCCCATGAATTATGAGAGCACCTCATCATTTTTGAAAGTGTCCATAATTGGCAGTCCTCGTTGGCTATAATAGATGAGCTGGGGGTAGACTAGGTTGATTTCATGGGTTTGTCTGGTTGACTCAAATGACATGGTACTAATCATGAGGAGAGAGGAATTTTCAAAAAGAATAGGTAAGTCAGTTATGGAATTTTCCTCATCACTACTACTACAAATTTTAGTTATGTCAAATGTGAAATTGTCTAAAGGAAGACAAGTGGATATAGGAAATTGAAGGGTGGTTATTTTTTGCTGAGGAGTTTTGACCTTCTTAATCGAGGGTTTCAACCACGTATGGTTATAATCGAAGGGGTACATCTGAGGCCAATATTTTTTATTTGCTTCAAGAATGATGGGTATTAGAAGCTCGTTGTCATTTTGTCCAATCCTTTGGTTTGTTTCATATCCCATGGTGAGCATCATTTGTAAGCCTTTAATACTATCATCCATAGGTAGATTGGCTATCGATCTCTTGTCTTGGTACAAGAGATGAGATGGATCCTCTTCTATTACTTTCCACCCAAGATCTCCCCAACTTTTGAAGTTGGAGGAGCTTGCTGTGAAGGTTATGGATGAGGAAGCATCATTTGATTGTGGTCATCCTCATGACCTAGGAGATTGTGGTAACTATCCTACCACAAAATCATTTTTTTGGAATTGTATAGTATCCACACCCATTTTCTTGGATAATGACCTTGATGTTAGAGATGGTGGGGATGGCAGGTGTCTCTATCGTACAAGTGGAGGCGAGAGTAGTTGGATCAATGTATGGAGTTGATGGGCCTTCATCATTCTTTGGCACTTGGGGGATTTTGTAATATTTGGCTTCTAAGCTCTTGCAGTAAGAAAAGGGGCTAGGATTTCCATGGATAGTGACCTCTAAGCCTTGGTATGTGAACTTGACACATTGGTGGAAGGTTGATGCCACTGCTTGCATCTCATGGATCCATAGACACCCCAGGAGAATGTTGTAAGGAAAATTGAGGTCGAGGACCTGACAGGTGGTTTCCATAATTGTTGGCCCTACTTGAATAAGGAGTTGGATAATGCCCTGAGACACTCTTTCTTGGTCATTGTAAGCCCTGATTGTGATGCCTTTTCCTTTTTCAATGAAATCCTCTGAGAATCCTAGATTCATTATGAGCTTAAGGGAACAAATGTTTAAACCTGCATCTCCATCCACCAAGACTCTCTTGAATTTTTTCTTATGCACTAGGATGTCCAAATGGAGTGCATGATTGTGAGATGGTTGGGCAAGAAATTCTTGATCGGAGAATGCAAGAAGATTTGGGGTATTGATGTTTCCTACCATAGCTTGGAATTGTTCAGCATCAAGATCCACAAGGATGGTGGATGAGGCTAATGCTTCTTCAAGGATCTTTTTATGGGCTGATGATATCTTCAATAATCATGATGGAGATTTGAGTTGGGGTTCTTTTCAATTGGTCAAGGATATTATAGCCACTAGGAATGGATATCAGGTTGGAAGTGGGTGCTCTAGGAGGCTGAGATGATCCTACAATGGTAATTTGTTTTCCTCTTGTGGTGACTCCACAATTAGCTTGGGCTCCTTTTATGGTGATAATAGTGCAATACTCATCTAGGGATGCGACGACATGGTCGTATACATGATTCACACTTCTAAATGCACCCTTCCCCTTACCATTGTTATTGTTCCCTTTGTTGTTATGATTGGGCATCAGATTCGTGTAGATCTTTATATTTTTATTTCCCGCTTGTTGTTCCACATTTATGATTTTCTCATCTATTAGGTCTTGAATTAAGTTTTTCAACCTCATACAACTAGTAGTTGTGTGTCCCTTGATTTTGTGGAAATCATAGAGGTGATTTTCATTGTACCACCGCAGTTTCACCAAGGGCTATTGATAGCTGTCATAGGTGGGGATTGTGATGAGTTTTTCCTCTACCATCCTCTTCATGATGGATTCATTCAATTCCCCAAGGGCTATGTACCTCTGCTTGGGGGAGTTTTTATTTCGTTGGGGTGGCCCCCTTTGGTCATTCACATTGTTGACTGTTTGATTATTTGGCTGCTGAGTCATAGTGTTAGCTTGTCAATTGTTCTGATTGTTGTTTTGGGGTTGTTGCTAGGGTGCTAGTGTGTTTTGTTGAGGAGTAATGATGACAACTTTGGCATTGACAAAACCATTGTTGGCAATGTTTCTATTTTTTGTCCATGTGTGAGGTTTGTCATTATAGCTGGTGGATGGGTGATTGTTTTGTTGTTTAGGATATGTGAGTGTCCGTCCTTGTGCAATAAGGGCTCGTTCAATGTTAAGCACCTTGAAGATCAATTGGTTGTATGTGGTTATACCTTACACCTTGAGATGAAAAGCCAAGGTTCCTTCCAGATTGGAGATGATGGTGAAAAATTGTTCTTTTGGCATGTCCCATTTGCTCCTATTGGCCTTGGATTGCCATCGTTGTAGGAAAGAAGCAAATGATTCATTTTTACCTTGTTTAAGAGTTGATAGTTCCTCTAAACTGACATCCATACCGATATTGAATGCATAATTTTTTATGAATGTGTCTACTATCTCTTGGAAATTTTTGATGCCAAGAGGAAGGTGAAAGAACCACTCCATGGCATGGCTAGCCAAACTTCTAGGAAATAGCCGCATCACATATGTATTGTCATATGTGACTTCTATGCAATGAACTTAGAATTCCCTGATGTGATCCTCGGGGTTTCCCATCCCACTGTATTTATCACATTTTGGGATCTCAAATGCATTTGGTAATGGTTTCATTACAACACTCCTATAAAACAAATAGGGACACAAGTTGTTAAGTGTTTTTGTGGTTTTCCCTAATTGAAGATCAAGCACTTGTTGCGAGAGCAACTTGATTTGCATTGTTACATCATTTTGCGGATCAAGGGATGGGATGAAGGTGTTATGTGGTGGTTCACTTATTGGAGGGATAGGTGGATTGGTTGGTGTGTTGGTGTATGGTGCTTGCACATTTTGCTGCACCAAGTATGCCTATACTTATTGTTGTATCAACAATTCTTGTTGTTGGTCCCATTGTTGTTGCACTAATATTGTATGTTCTTGAGCTTGATGTTGTTGTTGCACCAACAATGCTTGTTGTTGGGCTGCTAGTTGGGTTGCTTCTTACTACTCTTGGTATTGCTTCAACACTTGTTGGTATGCTTGTTGTTGGGCGTCTTGTTGTTGTGTGAGGTACTATGATTGTGCTTTCACTTGTGCTTGTGCTTGTGCTTGTTCTTGTGCTTGTTGTGCTTGGTATTGGACTTGAGCTTGCACTTGTGCCTGAGCTTGGACTTATGCTTGTTTGGTAGCTTGTGTAGCCTATGCATCTTGACTGCCTTGTTGTTGTTGTAATAGGGCTTGGGCTTGACCAACCTTCTATGCTTGTTGTGCTTGTTGCACAGCTTGAGTGACTTGCACTACTTCAGTAACTTGTGTTTCTTGAGTGGCTTGCACTACAACTAATTGCGTTTGTGCTTATTGAGAAACTAATTGTGTAGCTTCTCGGCTTTGGATTTGCTGAAGTTCCTTTTGATATGAAACTTGTTGAGAAAATTGTAATGCAATGCTATATTGGCTTGTCATATTTGTGTTTGGTGGTGGAGGTGGTGGTGGTGGTATGGTGATTTTTGCTATGATGAGAGGCACCATTGTATTAATGATTGGGATTGTAGTGGATGGTGTGATTGATATGCTTGGTCCTTTAGAGACCATGTTTTGAGGTATTTGGGGAATGGTTAATAATGTGGTGTTGGTTTGTGTTATGGGGATGGTCACCATCTATTGTTGTGATATCGATGGAAAGATGGGATGATTTGGTATGATGCTTTGATTGATGTTTGGGGGATTGTTTTGAATGAGTGGTGGCAATGGTGGTAACCCCAAACTGAGAGTTGATGTTGATGTTGGTGGTAAGTTTGGAAGTGGTGGAAAAATGAGTGACATACTTCCTTGGGAAAATGATGAAGATGTAGGGTCAAAGATACCCTCTGGTCCAAATATGTCTTCTCCTTGCGAGGTCATGGGGAGAGAGGTTTGCATATTTAACGAGTATGTCAGTGTTGCATGAAATGATGATGATGGATCATTTGGATCATGAAAGGTGAGTGGGACATATGGATGTCATGGATATTTGGGTATGGATTGCCCAAAAATAGTTTTTGCATCCAAATCTTGATTATTCATAAAGGGGTGTGTTTGTAGTGCATTGAGAAATGCACTCCCTTTGTTAACAATAGGTTGAGTTGGAGCAATGGATGATGTAATTTGGGGGATGGGTTGGGTGATGCTTTGGAATGGAGGTGTAGATGATATTCGGGGCATGGATGAAATTGGAGACATGACCCCAAAAGGTTGTTCCACAATGGTGCTTACATCATAATCGGAAGGGAGTTTAGCCCCTTGTTTTTCTAATTCAAGCATGTATTGTCAGGGATGGAGCTACATCATGATGTTGAAAATTCTATGATTCTAAGGATTTTTTACCATTTCAATGATCTTTTCTTGTGTCATCCCAAAGGCATTATTGGTGATATCCTCCACTTGAGCTTCCTCTTGCAGATTTTGTGATGATGAAGGAAAACTAGTTAGGGGATTGCTTGATCCAACAAGATTCATTTCATAATTGTTTTGGCTTAGGTCACTTGAAGTTGATAATTTTGTAGACACGTAAAATATACCGATTGACATTCTGCATTTGATCCTAACTTACTAACATCGTTTCTTCCTGAATCATCCCTCAATCTAACTATTTAATCAAATCTCCTTATTTAATTAAATTCATCAATATTCCTCTCTTAATTGAATAAATCATTTTTATCTAATTAATTCAATCTCTTTTATTAATTAAATCAATCCATCTTATCTAATTATCCCTATTTAATTAAATAATCAATTTATTTCATTAAATCTCTAAAGTCTATCCATTGAATTAAATAAATAAAAACCTTATTTGATTTAATCTAACACCATCTCTCTTAATTAAATAAATCAAAATCCTTATTTAATTAACCTCTTATCATATTCCTCTCTTATTTGATTTAAATAAATCCATAAATTTGAGTCAAATAGGTCACATCATCTAACCTCTCTCATTAAATTAATTAACCCTTAATTAATTTAGTCTCATCTCATGTACCATCTTCTAGATAATGCAAGTTGCACATGAAAATAGATTTAATTCATTTATTAAATCTCTATTTTCCTCACAAGGCATCTTTTGGAATATTCTCTCAATTTGAATTCAAAAATTCCAAGTCGACATGTACATCCAACAAGGCAATAAATTCATCTTACATGTCCTTTACCTTGAGCCAAGTGGAATTTATTGTATTTTTCCCTTCCCTCTTACATGTCATTTCAACAAATTTTAAATTCAAAATTATGCATTTATTGACACAATCCCCAAATCTTGCACATTTTTCACCCATTCATAGCTTGACAAGTAGCATCATGCCACGGGATGAATGTTAGTCCCACATTGCTCAAATTTGGGCATTCATCCATTTTGGAATTCTATAAATAAAGAGCTCATATCTTCATTTGATCATCCACAATTTATGCAAAGTTACCATGCTCAAATATCTCTCAAATTTCATCCATTCTCATTTTGTTCTTAGTTAGGTTTTTGCAGATTTTTGGCTTGGAGTTCTCATCCTTCACCAAAAAAGTGGATCAATCATCTTCATCACATCAAGTTTGCAATCTTAGGAATTGGGAAAGGACCAATTTTCACATCAAATTGGCACCAATTCCACCATGGATTCATGAGTTTGCACATTTGAATTAGGATTCAATCTATTTTGTTCTTTTTATCATGTTTTTCATTGTTTTCTTTCCTACTTTGAGTTTGTAAATGGATTTTATGGGGAATCCTTGTTTTGGATTGCAATTTCTTGTCTAACTTATTTATTCTTGTTGTTTTGTAGGTACCAAGGTTGGGGTTCACACATTTGGCACTAGGAGGACATTAACTTGTTTATTAATGCTTTAAAGAATAAACGATCTCGATCAAAGCCAAAACTGTTTGTTATTTAAAAACTTATCCCATTGTTGCCTGGCAGGAGAGAATATTCCAATATAATGCCCCCTCGAGAGATTGGACGAAAATTTCAATTTTTGGGTGATCTCGTGAAAAAAGATGACAAAGTACTCGACATGTCCAAAAAGGCTTCGAGAGGCTAAAAATGTGTCTAAACGTAATAAAATGATGAAAAACAAGCCTCGACCATACAAAAATAGGTTTGGGGGTCCAAAACCCTAACAGGATAGCCAATTACTGTGAAAAAAATCTAATTTTCATGCTTAAATGGGGCCCGAGGGGTCACTCTCAAGTCATTTTCAAACACCTCCAATTGTAACCTCAAGATTTGAGCTTAGACCTCCTAATGATATAGCACAACGACAGCTTCCTCTACACATTTTGGATCGAGTTCGAACATACCAACGGCCACCCAGCATTGGGTCACCTGTAAGTGATCCTTACGCGAGCTTTGTATTTCATTTAATGCTTCAATTAATGCTTTAAAGAGTCGGTCTGCCTGCGATGACACTATATAGCGCTGCTCAGAAGACAAATTGCACCGCTCGGTGTTGAATAGCACCACCACGGTGTAGTTTGGAGTTTAGAAACTCTAACACTAAGCTTGGGGCCGGTGGGTGGATTTACAAAGTGTGACACGACGACATTAATTTTGTCCAAAGTGCACCGCTGGGGAGGGAAATTGCACTGCGGTGGTGCGATTTGGCTCTTTTTAGCCCTAGCATTGGAGTTTGATTAAAATCAAATTGTGACACCATCATGGGTTGCACCGCTAGGGAAGTTTTTGGATGCTCGATGAAGAATTTTTCAAAAAATTTAACATGATGACCTTCCTTGATGCAGGACGGGGCGAGGGAGCTCTACTCTTAGGAGCACGGGTCACGTGATTTGGCTGGCTATCTGCGGGACCTGAACAACAAGGACCAATATCGACTCTAGATTGTGTGGTTGTGGCATAATGCGTACACGAAATCAATTCACACTCACTTAGGGATGATGTCAGTGCTGGTGGAGAGATGGCACAACGAGACATCTTCATTCCATCTTCCCAGTGGTGAGGCCACTGTCACTCTAGAGGACGTTTGGCAGATTTTATGATTGCCTATTCATGGTTGTCAGGCAATCTTCGATATGGATGAGGGACATGAGGCCTGCTTCTGAGTCCTGACTATAGATGATATTGTCTTACAACAACAGGTGGAAGCTTACCTAGCTCAGAAAAACATACATATACCATCAAACAACACACCGACCAACCCACCCATCCAACCCATGATTGAAACATCCTAAAACACTTTCATCCCACCCCCTGATCCACAAAATGATGTGACAACACAAATCAAGTTGCTCTCACAACAAGTTTTGACCTTCAATCAGGGAAAACAACGAAGACACCGGGCAACTTGTCTCCCTATCCATTTGATAGGAGCCTAGTAATGAAACTGTTTCGTAAGGGAATTGAGATCCCCAAATTTGACAAATATCGAGGGACGAGAAACCCTAAAGATCACATCAGGGAATTCCAGGTTCATTGCATGGAAGTCGCATATGACGATACTTATCTGATGTGGCTATTCCCTAGGAGTTTGGCAGGCCATGCCATGGAATGGTTCTCTCGCTTACCTTCAGGCATTAGAACATTCCAAGAAATTATAGACCCATTCATTAAGAACTATGCATGCAACGTTGCAATGGATGTTAGTCTAGAAGAACTCTCAGCTCTAAAACAAGGAAAGGGTGAATCATTCACTTCATTCTTACAACGATGGTGATCCAAGGCCAATAGGAGCAAGTGGACCATGCTAGAAGAACAACAAGTTTTTTCACCATAATCGCTAACCTTGAAGGCCACTTGGCATTTCATCTCAAGGTTCAGGGTATCATCACATATGATCAGTTGATTCCCAAGGTGCTCAACATCGAAAGAGCCCTTATAACTCAACCTACAGAATCAACATCATACCACAAACAACAAAACAACTGACCACCATCCAATTACAACGATAAACCTCGCACATGGGCAAGGAACAAAAACATTACTAATTATGGTGTCGTCGATGCCAAGGTGGTCATTAGTGCTCCTCACCAACATACACCCGCACCACAAATCCAAACACAACACCAAAAAAATCATCACATAACACACCAACCAAACAACAATCCAACAATCAATAATCTCAATGAGCAAAGAGGACCACCCCAATGCAAGAGTTATCCCAAGCAAAAATATACCATTTTAGGGGAACCACTTGAGGACATAATGAAAAATTTGATAGACGAAAAACTCATCACAAGTCCTACATTTGAGAATTACCAAGAACCGGATGTGAAACCTCCTTGGTATAATGAAAATCAACTTTGCGAATTCCATAAAATCAAAGGCCGTACCACAAAAAATTACATGAGACTAAAAAATATCATCCAAGATCTCATCAATAAAAGAATCATAAACGTGGAATAACCCACAGGAAATCAAGATCTTAAGATATATACGAATCCGATGTCGAATCATGGCAACAAAGGGAATAAAAATGATAAAGGGAAAGGAACCTACTCAAACTTAAATCATGTGTATGAAATAGTCGTCACCTCCCTAGATGAAAACTACATGGTCATTACTATCAAAGGCACCTATGCCAAAGATTGTGGAGTCACCACAAGAGGTGGAAAAGTAACCATCATAGGATCATCCCAGCCAAACAAAGTCCCCACATCTAGATCTATTCCTATTGGCTATAATGTCCTAGATCAACTTAAGAGAATGCTGGCACAAATCTCCATCATGGAATTGCTAAAAATCTCATCTGTCCATAGGAAAATTCTTGAAGAAGCATTGGCCTCATCCACTATCCCTGTAGATCTTGATGCGAAACAATTCCAAGCTATGGTCGGAAACATCATTACACCTAATATTCTTACATTCTTTGACTAGGATTTCCTCGCTCAACCATCTCACAACCATGTGCTTCACTTGGAAGCCATAGTACATAAGAGAAAAATCAAAAGGGTCTCAGTGGATGGAGGTGCAGGCTTGAGCATTTGTTCTCTCAACCTCATCAAGCAATTGAAAATATCAAAGGATTCCATTGACAAAGGGAAAGGTATCATGATAAGAGCATATGATGATCAAGAAAGAGTGTCTCAGGGCATGATCAAACTCCCTATTCAAGTAGGGCCAACTCTCATGGAAACCACTTGTCAGGTCTTGGACCTCGACTTTCCATATAACATCCTCCTAGGACATCCATGGATTCATGCGATGAAACAGTAGCATCAACTTTCCACCAATGTGTGAAATTTACACATAACGAACAAGAAGTAACCATCCATGGAGATCCTGAACCTTTCTCATATTGCAAAAATATTGAAGCAAAGTACTACAAAATCCCCCAAGTACCAAAAAATGATGAGGGCTCATCCACACAATACATCGATCCCGCCACCCTTGCATCCACTTCTATGACAAAGACACTCGCCACTCCCACCATTCCCACCATTTTTGACATTAAGCTCATCATCCAGGATGATGGTTGTGGAAGCTACAAGATCCCTAAAAATGATTTTTTGGTAGGAGAGTTACCACAATCTCTTAGAGGACATCCACAAGAAAACCAAGCTTCCACATCACAAACTTCTCTTGAAGACTACCCTGAATTCACAAGATGAGGAGACCTTGGCCAGGAGGTTATTGAGGCAGATCCATCACACATGCTATATCAAGATGAAAGACCAACAACTAATTTACCAATGGATGAAAGAAGCAAGGGTCTACAAATGATGCTCGCAATGGGCTATGACAAAAATCAAAAAGTGGAAAAAAATGACAATGGAATCATAATACCTATCATTCCAGAGATGTGACCGATAACAAACCTTGGCATTGGATGTACCCCTTTGAGTATAACCATACGTGGCGGAATTCCTCCAGTTAGAACAATTAATATTCCTCCTCGGCCAACTACAACAGAAGTACACTTACCAATATCCATAGGTAGAGACATACATAACTTTATAACTGACATTTATAATAGTAGTGATGACGAGGATACTATGACCAATCTACCTAGATTATTTGAGGATATTTCCCTTTGCATGATTAGCACCTTTTCCTTTGAAACAAACAATCAAAATCATGAGATCCATTTAGTATATCCCCAACTGATTGACTATGACCAACGAGGACCACCAGTTCTCGATACATTAGAAAATGATGAGGCACTCTCAGAATTCATGGGATTGTGGGACAATATTCCAGATGGGGATCACAAAGCAGGGTTTATAATAGAGTTGGACACACATGCCTATTATGGGGAAACAATTGAATCCTTTAGTCACAAAAGTGAGAAATTGAGAATCATATCCAAGTCCTTGAGTGAAAACCACATTGTGGCACTCTCTGACAAGAAAAAAGTAAAAAGAAAGGATGTATCCAATGGTGAAAACCTCTTTGAGGTGCCCGAGGATGGGGGATTCAATCTTCCTTTAAGAGCTATTCATTAGGAGAAGTTAGCAGTCTTGGCCGAAAAATGCAATCCGATCAAGCTAGGAATAAAAGAGACCCTGCATATCACATTCTATGTGGAATCACTACTTTCAGAAGAGCAAGAGCACCTAGTAGCATTCCTAAGGGAAATACAAATAAACTTCACATGGAGTTATGTCGACATGCTAGGGCTTGATCTAGATACTATGGTTCATCACTTAGTAGTGTATCTAGAAGCAAAGCTTGTCATAAAAAAGCTTTGAAAAATGCACCCTTAGATCACCTTATTGGTAAAAATGGAGCTAAAAAATCTACTAGATGCAGGATTCATATGACCAATAGATTATCCAGAATGGGTATCAAACTTGATACCTATTTCAAAGCCTAACGGAGCCATTAGAATCTATACAGACTTCAAAGATTTGAACAAGGCATGTCTAAAGGATGACTTCCCACTTCCCAACATTGACATGATAGTAGACATAACAGTGGGACATGAAATGTTTTCGCTAATGGATGGATTCTCAAGGTACAATCATATCATGATATCTAAGCAGGACCAACATAAAAGAAATTTCACTTGTCCATGGGGGACCTATTGTTGGAACATGATGCCATTTAGCTTCAAAAACGCAGGAGCAACATATCAAAGGGCTATGACATTGATATTCCATGACATGATCCATAAGACAGTTGAAGACTATGTTGACGACACTCTAGCCAAATCAATAAAAAGAAAAGATCACATAGCAACCCTAGGTGCCATCTTTGACAAAATGGAGGAGTACAGGGTCAGACTAAACCCAAAGAAGTTTGTCTTCGGTGTACAATCAGAAAAGCTCCTAGGATATATAGTATCAATGAGGGGTATCAAGGTGGATCCAACAAAAGTAAAAGCAATCCTCGAGATGGAGGCACTAAAAACATTAAAACAACTAAGAGGTCTACAAGTCAGACTCTAATCCATTTGACGATTCATAGCACAACTGGTAGACAAACAAAACCCATACTCTCACCTACTCCACAAGGGAGTAGTGTACAAATGGGATAGCAAGTGTGAAGAGGCATTTAACAAAATCAAGGAATACCTACTGACACTACCAGTCTTAATGCCACCCATCCCAAAGAAACCATTGATCTTATATGTTTCAGCAACAACAGTAGCCCTTGGAGCTCTCCTAGCTTAGCACGATGAAAATGGAATGGAAAGGGCTATCTACTATATTAGTAGAATAATGGTCGGACATGAGCTAAACTATTCATTCATCGAAAAAGCATGCCTCACAGTAGTGTTTGCATCACAAAAATTTAGACAATACATGTTGGCACACAAGATAAAGCTCATTGCCAAAATTGACCCCCTCAATTATCTACTATCAAAGGCAATGCTCACATAAAGAATGGAAAAATGAGTGATGATATTGTCAGAGTACAACATTGAGTATGTGGAGTGGAAAGAAATTAAGGGCTAGGTTATTGCAGATCAACTAGCAGAAGCACCTATTTATTCTGAGAATCCACTTGTCTCAGAGTTTCTAGATGAATCCATTTTCAATCTCAACGTAGCTGACCACTGGAAGCTATACTTCGATGGATCATACACACAACATGGATCAAGAGCTGGTGTTTTCTTCATCACCCCACAAGGGGATGGCATACCAAGGTCATACAAACTGGTATTTCTTTGCACTAATAATATTGTAGAATACGAGGCCTTAACCATAGGTCTTAGAATAGCAGTGCAGTGGAACATCATAATTCTCAAAGTGTATGGAGACTCTCAATTGATCATAAATAAGGTGAACAATGAATATCAGACCAAGGATGACAAGCTCACTCCATATAAGAAATTGGTAGACTCTAAAAGAATCCTTCATCAAAATTACATTTGAGCAGATTCCTAGAACCAACAACAGAGTAGCAGACGCCATGGCAACAATTGGTTCCTTATTAGACATCCCTCATAATGTTCCAACATATGAATTCCTGATTGAGCAGCTTCTCATTCCCACATTCAAGGTACCAGAATCAGAATATGTGTGCAAAATCATTGGTCTTGGCAATCATTAGTATCATGACATTTACACATACCTTCGAATAGGAGTCATACCCACCAACCTACCTTCAAACCTAAAATGAACCTTTGTTAAAAAGGCATCTAGATTTATCATCCTAGGTGATACCCTATACTGTAGAAGCATAGAAGGTACCTTACTATGTTTCTTAAATGTCGAGGAGGCATTAACCGCTCTAACTGAAGTACACAATGGTATTTATGGTTTGCACTCGAGTGGAATGACCATAGCTAAGAAACTACTGAGGATGGGGTATTATTGGCCCACAATGGAATGAGAAGCACATGATCATGCTAGAAAGTGTCTATAATGTCAGTAGCATGGGGACCTCATCCATGCTCCAGCTTAAGAGCTTCATCCTATTGTCACACCATGGCCCTTTCCATAGTGGGGACTTGATCTCATTGGGAAAATCACACCCACCTCATCTAACAGCCACAAATTCGTCATAATTGCAACAAAGTACTTTACTAAGTGGGTGGAATCCATACCCATGACGTACATAATTGGGAAGCAAATTTTAAAGTTTATCCTAAACTATCTCCTCTGTTGTTATGGTGTCCCATAAGCCATTATCTCAGATAATGGGACACCATTCAAGAATCAAGAAGTTCATGACTTATGCGAGAAATTCAAAATCCAACATCACTTCTCCATCGCGTACTATCCCCAAGGCAATGGCCAAGCAGAAGCTACAAACAAAACCATTCTAAAAATCCTCAAGAAAATAGTCAATGACGTAGGTTGTGACTGGCATTTGTAGCTTAATCCTGCCCTCTAGGCCTGTCGAACTAGTATCCACACACCCACCAGTGCCACTCCTTTTTCCCTGGTCTACGGATCAGAAGTGGTACTCCCCATAAAGATCGAGCTCCCATCCTTCAAGATATCACTACAAAACCTCATCACTAATGAAGATTATCAAGTGTCAAGACTAAATGAGCTAGAACTACTAGATGAGTGATGTATAGATGCTTTGAATCATTTTCAAGTCTATTAGAATAGACTCAAAAAGAGCTACAATAAGAAAATTAGAAGTAGGACGTTCCAAGTCAGAGAACTGGTCTTAAAGAAAATTAGAACAATGTCCCAAACCCAAGCAGCAAAGGAAATTTTGAACCCAATTGGTTGGGACCATTCGTCATCACAACAAGTTACAAATCAGGGGCATATCAGTTATCAACACCTGAAGGGGAACCTCTGTAGGAGCCCATGAATAGATCTCATCTTACAAAGTTTTATGCCTAAATCTTTCAAGGTATAGAACCAAAAAATCCAAAAAAATAGAAAATGTTTTGAAAAAATGATTACTTCAGCGAAAACCTAGCAAACAGGCATCTTGGTAACAACGAAAAAATAAAAAAAGAAAAGAAATCCAAAAAAATAAGAAAAATGATTGAAAATAGTAAAGAGAAAAAAAATCATCCTCTAGTGAAAACCACTTTGGTGGCACTTTGGGAAAGTACCTTGGTGAAAACCTGACAAATGGGCGCCTTGTGTAAATAAGAACTTTCCATCCACTAGGATCTATATGGCTTGTTCTCCATAATCCATTGCATTCAGGTCTCCATCCATCACTCATCCACTCACACCCACACCATAGCTTGGTCCTGTGTTCATATCATGATCCCTCCTAGTACTACTCAGCCTATCCCCAAGGTCAGTTTGTCCTGCCTTTATCGGAGTAGTCTATTGCATCACACTGGGGGAATGTTCTCATTGGATCAGATTCATGTATATTCTTAAAGTCCTCAAAATTAGAAAATCCAAAAACATCAAAACATCAAAAAATCCAAAAACATTCAAAACATATCAAAATCCCAAAAACATGTCAAAAAGTCATCTTGATGAACTACGTCATCTCTAAGCTTGAACGTAGGCAAGGTTGATCTTTGATCATCCCCTGAGACACTTAGGTTAGTCCTTTAGGAGTCTGTCATAATAAATTGACATTTCATCATGTATATCTTTATCTGTAAATCAGTCAAGTCGTATGTCGAACTACATGGTCTTTGTGTGTATAATGTAGGCAAGGCTAATTTGTCGATCAACCCCCGAGACCCCTAGGATTAGTTTTTAGGTTAGTTTCTTAGTCAAAATCTCAGAAAATCCCAAAACATTGGAAAAATAAAAAAATCAAAACATTTGTAAAACCTCAAAAAATACCAAAACAACCTCAAAACATTAAAAAACATCCAAATATTCGAAAAAATAAAAAAATAAAAAAATCCATCCATCTCATCTCACTTGCACCCACAATAACACCATCCATAATAAACTGATCACCATCGTCAATCTTTGGCAAGATAATCAGAAACAAGCCTAGCAGGCCGAAAGTGAAAACTCAAAATGTCAAGTCTAAGTTAGTACATAAGCAAGTTGGTTAATTCTTTGTGTCAATAGTCCATCATCCAAATAGTCTCATATCAATCATTTGATAACATCATGTCCTAGGATGAATCCTTCCTACAATGGGCATTATTTATCAGAAGAAATGCTTTGGATAAATGAAATGACGTGCCGCCATCCACTAACATGTCCTAGGATGAATCCTTCCTACAATGGACATTATCTTTCGGCAATAAGTTTCGGCTCTTATCCTTAGAAAACACATCCTCCTTTGGTTAGCGGTATTGAAGAACATTAGCTTGCTTATTTACTTTGTCTTTATCTTTTGACTTATCTTATTGTGCTCATTCCAAGGACTTCTCGATGATATCCCAGAAAGAGGATTTAGAGAAATAGGAATGGGGCAACGATCATTATCTTGTCTATTACGCTTGTTGGACGTTCTCGTAATATAACCTCAAAGAATACTTGCTTTGTTAGGTATGTATGGAGGAGGTCTAGAGAAAATTGTTGACTATTACATGGTTAGGTTTACCTTTCTGTGTATTGGTTTGAGATGTTTGAAACTTCTAAAGTGCATCCTAGCAAGGTTTTCGTATGTCAGGTGTGAACAAGGATATTCCTATTTGCTTGTTGATTCAAAGTCCATCTCACTAGGTACAACGCCATCTTGGTTTTTCTATACTTGGATGCATCGTACCACGTGTGTTATCAAACATCAGAAAATATGGCCCTTTGAAATTACCCATTCCGTAGCGAATCATCATCATCATCATCATTTGCATATACATCATCTTGAGTCTTGTTGAAACGACTTTTTCTTTCCTTGCTAACCACACTAACAAGGTACTATGACAGTTGATCATCATCATCATCATCATCGTCATCCATATTGCATCCATAAATCATTAGAATATTGCATAAACATATCATTCCATCATCATATAAACATATCATCATAAACATTTTTCAAAAATAAATGCATCAATTTCATTTCATTACATCACATTACAAATCATTACATAACATTTACATAAGCATTTCATAACCATTTTTCACATAATCATACATAATAGGTATATAAGCATTTAATTCATTCACATACATACTTGCATAGCATCATGGCATCATCTCATCACATTACATTCATATTACATCACACATCCTCATATCACTTTGTATCACATACATTACATCATCATTGAATATGTTTACAATAATAACATTTGTTATTCTAAGCATCTCATAGAACCATCTCATTTTCATTAACACCATTTCATTTGCATCATATCACAACCATTGCATCCATATTACATCATCCATATCATCTCATAAATAGCATCTTAAACATTCATTGCATAAATCATTCCACGTAGGCATAAACGTACAAAATTCATTACAAACAAAGTATACATGCATCCATCCATAAACATTTTATAAAATTAAATCACATATCATTTCACATGTACATCATAAGATTATATTAAAATCCATATCACATATTAGATTATCCAATTTGCATAAAATATATCATCATATAGATAACATCATTACACATCATATCATAGGTTAGCATAATATAGATCTGTTAGTCATAATCATAATGCATAAATATCATTAGAAACAAATGCATACATAACATATAGAAGCAGAACCATACATACATAAATAAAGAAAACACATTGCATCACATCAAAATCATTGTTGGCTCATATATATATCATCAACTATCATGGTACAAAGAATAAATCGGATCACTGTACATATATGTCAATTAGTACAAAAGGCCCATTGGGCTATCAAAAGTGAGCCCATAAGGCACAAAAAAGTATCGTAACATCTCGATCAAGCTCAATCCCCATGAATGTTGCCCTCACCCCTGTCACCATGACCCTTTGCTAGTCTGTGGTTGGCTCACTCTGAATACTCAGGGACCCGCTCTGCTCTAGGTATGACCTCATGACAAAACAACCGATAATACTCTGCCTCTCAGACGACATCCCTGTAGGACTGAACTAATACTGTATCTTGGGAGGAGGCTGTCATACTCTCTATCTGTTGTCTCCGGCCTAGCTCAGTAGCTACCTGTAGCTCTACAGCTTGTCTCTGCTATACAACCTAATGCCTCTTGACCCTCCCCTGATCTCTCTTAGTTGTTAAGGCCTGGACCTGGGCCTGCAACTATGCAATCAACACATCTTGAGCATCTGCCTATCCCATTGACCACACCTGTGGCTACACCTGAAACTGATCCTCATCTCATGGTAGCTCTTGCTGTTGATCCTACATATGTACGTCTCCCTTCCCTGGCTGAATAGGAGGCACAATTGGTTGATCCTATAGAATCTCAACCCTTCATCCTCATCCTCCCCCTCTACCTCTAACTCTCCATTGATCTGGGATGGTGCCTGGAATGGTCAATTGAAGCAGAGGCCAAAACCAATCTCTATAGGCCTAAGTGGTGCTTGGATCTACTGGCCCTTGATCATAAGCCCAAGGCTAAGCTACCAGTTGTCGGAAACTATCCACTGCCTTTGAAGTAGGAATATATCTCCCCCATGAGACCTGTGTCATGGTATGGGAAAAGACAACTACATAATCATCATCAGGACGATCCTGCGACTCCCCAGACTGATGCTGCGTGTGCCCAAGAAGGTACCTCTCAAGCATGGTATGCTCCCGCCCCTGCATGAAATGATCCTGGCAGCAGTAAAACATCTGGTCAGCATCATCGGCCCATCTAGGTCGATTGAGGTAGGGGTGCCAAGTAAAAACCTGTATCTCATCCAGAACCCTCCTCCAGTAGGGGATCCCATGCTTGCCAGTGTGAGTAAAAGATACACCACCTCTATATCGCGCTATGAGGGGATCGTCTAGCCCCATCAGAACTAAAATGATACATGGACATAGCACAAAAATTTGCTCCCATGCCCAGATGTGGAGAAGAGTCACCCCTGCTCCCAACGCTCGGTCATCCATGTAAACATACTCATGGAGGTCTCTATAAAGTGAAGCGAGAAGAACAGGCCTCCATGCAAAATGAACTGGCCTGTCTCGGACCATTCACTCCTAGTAGTATCCCTAGCTGGGACTAAAATATCACCCTCGCCTTTAGGGGCAACAAGACCCAAAATGATAGCTACAATCACCTAGTGGTAGGGAGGTGTCAGGATCCTGTGGCGCTCAAAATCTATCTGCCCCTCGTAGAAGAAAATCTCATATGTAGCAAGGACTCGAAAGCAGGCCTCACATCCCTCGTTAATATCGAAGATCGCTCGACGACCGTGAATAAGCAATCGTAAAATTTGCTAAACGTCTTCTGGAGTGATGGTGGCCTCACTAGTGGGAAGATGGAACAAAGAAATCTCGTTGTGCCATCTCTCTGCCAGCGCTGACAACATCCCTAAGTGAGTGAAAATCAGTGCCACATACGCAATATGCTACAACCCTGCAATCTAGAGGTGATCCTAGTCCCTGTCGCTTAGGTCCCGCAGATAGCCAGACAGGTCACACAACCTGTGCTCCTGAGAGTAGAGCTCCCTCACCCCATCTTGCATCAAGGAAGGTCATCATGTTAATTTTTTTGAAAAATTCTTCATCAAGCGCCCAGAAACTTCCCTAGCGGTGCAACCCGTGATGGCGTCATAGTTTGATTTTAATCAAACTCCGATGCTAGGGCTAAAAAGAGCCAAATCGCACTACCGCGGTGTAGTTTCCCTCCCAATGGCACACTTTGGACAAAATTAATGTCGCCACGCTGCACTTTGTAAATCCACCTGTTGGCCCCGAGCTCAGTGTTGGAGTTTCCAAACTCCAAACTGCACCATGGTGGGGCTATTCAACACTGAGAGGCGTAGTTTGTCTTTTGAGCAATGCTATATAGCGCTGCTACAGGCGGACCAACTCTTTAAAGCATTAAATGAAAGACGAAGCTCGCATAAGGACCACTTACCAGTGCCTCAATGTCGGGTGGCCGATGGTACGTCTGAACTCGATCCAAAATGTGCAGAGGAAGTTGTCATTGCACCATATCATTAGGAGGTCTGAGCTCAAATCTTGAGGTTACTATTGGAGGTGTTTGAAAATGACTTGGCAATGACCCCTTGGGCCCCATTTAAGCATGAAAATTAGGGTTTTTTCACTGTAATTGGCTATCCTGTTAGGGTTTTGGATGCTCGAATCTTTTTTTTTTTGGTCGAGGCTTGTTTTTCATCATTTTATTGTGTTTAGACACGTTTTTAGCCTCCTGGAGCCTTTTTGGACCTGTCGAGTACTTTGTCATCTTTTTTCAAGAGATCACCCAAAAATTGAAATTTTCGTCCAATCTCTCGAGGGGGCATTATATTGGCATATTCTCTCCCACCAGGCAGCAGTGGGACAATTTTTTAAATAACAATTTTTTTTGGCTTTGATCGAGATCGTTTATTCTTTAAAGCATTAATAAACAAGTTAATGTCCTCCTAGTGCCAAATGTGTGAACCCCAACCTTGGTACTTGCAAAACAACAAGAATAAACAAGTTAGACAAGAGTGTAAGTCAAAACAAGGATTCCCCATGAAATCCATTTACAAACTCAAAGTAGGAAAGAAAACAATGAAAAACATGATAAAAAGAACAAAATAGATTGAATCCTAATTCAAATGTGCAAACTCATGATCCCATGGGGGAATTGGTGCCAATTTGATGTGAAAATTGGCCCTTTCACAATTCCTAAGATTGAAAACTTGATGTGTTGAAGATGATTGATCCACTTTGTTTGAGAAGGATGAGAGCTCCAAGCAAAAAATATGCAAAAACCTAGTTAAGAACTCAATGAGAATGGATGAAATTTGAGAGATATTTGAGCATGGTAACTTTGCATAAATTGTGGATGATCAAATGAAGATATGAGCTCTTTATTTATAGAATTTCAAAATGGATGAATGCCCAAATTTGAGCCATGTGGGACTAACATTCATCCAATGGCATGATGCCACTTGTTAAGCTATGAATGGGTGAAAGATGTGCAAGATTTGGGGATTGTGCCAATAAATGCATAATTTTGAATTTCAAATTTGTTGAAATGACTTGTAAGAGGGAAGGGAAAAATGCAATAAATTCCACTTGGCTCAAGGCAAAGGACATGTAAGATGAATTTATTGCTTTGTTGGATGTACATGTCGACTTGGAATTTTTGAATTCAAATTGAGAGAATATTCCAAAAGATGCCTTGTGAGGAAAATAGAGATTTAATAAATGAATTAAATCTATTTTCATGTGCAACTTGCATTATCTAGAAGATGGTACATGAGATGAGACTAAATTAATTAAGGGTTAATTAATTTAATGAGAGAGGTTAGATGATGTGACCTATTTGACTCAAATTTATGGATTTATTTAAATCAAATAAGAGAGGAATATGATAAGAGGTTAATTAAATAAGGATTTTGATTTATTTAATTAAGAGAGATGGTGTTAGATTAAATCAAATAATGTTTTTATTTATTTAATTCAATGGATAGACTTTAGAGATTTAATGAAATAAATTGATTATTTAATTAAATAGGGATAATTAGATAAGATGGATTGATTTAATTAATAAAAGAGATTGAATTAATTAGATAAAATGATTTATTCAATTAAGAGAGGAATATTGATGAATTTAATTAAATAAGGAGATTTGATTAAATAGTTAGATTAAGGGATGATTCAGGAAGAAATGATGTTAGTAAGTTAGGATCAAATGCAGAATGTCAATCGGTATATTTTACGTGTCTACAAAATTATCAACTTCAAGTGACCTAAGCCAAAATAATTATGAAATGAATCTTGTTGGATCAAGCAATCCCCTAACTAGTTTTCCTTCATCATCACAAAATCTGCAAGAGGAAGCTCAAGTGGAGGATATCACCAATAATGCCTTTGGGATGACACAAGACGAGATCACTGAAATGGTCCAAAATCCTAAGAATCATAGAATTGTCAACATTATGATGAAGCTCCATCCCTCACAATACATGCTTGAATTAGCAAAACAAGTGGCTAAACTCCCTTCCGATTACGATGTGAGCACCATTGTAGAACAACATTTTGGGTTCATGCCTCCAATTTCATCTATGCCCCCAATCTCATCTACACCTCCATTCCAAAGCATCACCCAAGCCATCCCCCAAATTACATCACCCATTGCTCCAACTCAACCTATTTTTAACAAAGGGAGCGCATTTCTCAATGCACTACAAACACAACCCCTTATGAATAATCAAGATTTGGATGCAAAAACTATCTTGGGGCAATCCATACCCTAAAATCCATGACATCCATATGTCCCCCTCACCTTTCATGATCTGAATGATCCATCATCATCATTTCATGCAACACCGATATAATCGTTAAATATGCAAACCTCTCTCCTTATGGCCTCACAAGGAGAAGACTTATTTGGACCAGGGGCATCTTTGACCCTACATCTTCATCATTTCCCCAAGGAAGTATGTCACTCATTTTTCCACCACTTCCACCCTTACCACCAACAACAACATCAACTCTCAGTTTGGGGTTACCACCATTGCCACCACTCATTCAAAATAATCCCCTAAACATCAATCAAAGGATCATACCAAATCATCCCATCTTTCCATCGATATCACAACAACATATGGTGACTATCCCATAACACAAACCACCACCACATTATTAACCATTCCCCAAATACCTCAAAACATGGTCTCTCAAGGACCAAGCATATCAATCACACCATCCACTACAATCCCAATCATTAATACAATGGTGCCTCTCATCATAGCAACAAATGCCATACCAAATCCACCACCACCTCCACCACCAAACAAAAATATGACAAGCCAATATAGCATTGCATTACAAGTTTCTCAACAAGTTTCCTATCAAACGGAACTTCAACAAATCCAAAACCGAGAAACTACACAATTAGTCACTCAACAAGCACAAACACAATTAGCTACACAACAAGCCACTCCAGTAGTGCAAGCCACTCAAGCAACACAAGCCACTAAAGTAGTGCAAGTCGCTCAAGCTGTGCAACAAACACAAGAAGCATAGAAAGCTGCTCAAGCCCAAGCCCTATTACAACAACAACAAGCCACTCAAGCTGCGCAGGCTACACAAGTTGTCCAACAAGCACAAGCACAAGTGCAAGTGCAAGCACAATCAATGTACCTCAAACAACAACAAGACGCCCAACAACAAGCATACTAACAAGTGCTGAAGCAATAAAAAGAGTAGCAAGAAGAAACCCTACTAGCAACCCAACAACAAGCATTGTTGGTGCAACAACAAAAACAAGCTCAAGAACATACACTATTAGTGCAACAACAACAGGACCAACAACAAGCATTGTTGATACAACAACAAGTACATGCATACTTGGTGCAGAAAAATGTGCAAGCACCATACACCAACACACCAACCAATCCACCCATCCCTTCAATAAGTGAACCACCATAGAACACCTTCATCCCACCCCCTTATCTCAAAAAATGGTGTAACAGTTCAAATCAAGTTTCTCTCGCAACAAGTGCTTGATTTTCAATTAGGGAAAACCACAAAAACACTCAACAACTTGTGTTCCTATCTATTTGACATGAGTCTTGTAATGAAACCATTACCAAATGAATTTGAGATCCCCAAATTTGATAAATATAGTGGGATGGGAAACCCTAAAGATCACATCAGGGAATTCTAAGTTCATTGCATAGAAGTTGCATATGACAATACATATCTGATGCGGCAATTTCCTAGAAGTTTGGGTAGCTACACCATGGAGTGGTTCTCTCACCTTCCTCTTGGCATCAAAAAGTTCCAAGAGATAGTAGACGCATTCATAAAAAAATATGCATTCAATATCAGTATGGATGTTAGTCTAGAGAAACTATCAGCTCTTAAACAAGGTAAAAATGAATCCTTTGCTTCTTTCCTGTAATGATGGCAATCCAAGGCCAATAGGAGAAAATGGGACATGCCAAAAGAACAAGTTTGCACCATCATCTCCAATCTGGAAGGAACCTTGGAATTTCATCTCAAGGTGCAAGGTATAACCACATATGACCAATTGATCTTCAATGCACTTAAAATTGAATGATCCCTTATTGCACAAGGAGGGACACTCGCATATCCTAAACAACAAAACAATCACCCATCCACCAACTATAATGACAAACCTAGCACATGGACAAAAAATAGAAACATTTCCAATAATGGTGTTGTCAATGCCAAATTTGTCATCAGTGCTCCTTGACAAAACACACTAGCACCCCATCAACAACCCCAAAACAACAATTAGAACAATCGACAAGCTAACACTGTGACTCAGCAGCCAAATAATCCAACATTTAACAATGTGAATGATCAAAGGGGGCCACCCCAACGAAACAAAAAATCCCCCAAGCAAAAGTACACATCCCTTGGGGAATTGAATGAATCCATCATGAAGAGGCTAGTAGAGGAAAAACTCATCACAATCCCCACCTATGACAACTATCAATAGCCCTTGGTGAAACTGTGGTGGTACAATGAAAATCACCTTTGTGATTTCCACAAAATCAAGGGACACGCAACTGCTAGTTGTATGAGGTTGAAAAACTTAATTCAAGACCTAATAGATGAGAAAATTATAATTGTGGAACAACTAGCGAGAAATAAAAATCTCAAGATCTACACAAATCTTATTCCCAATCATAACAACAAAGGGAACAATAACAATGGTAAGGGGAAGGGTGCATTTAGAAGTGTGAATCATGTATACGACCATATCATTGCATCCCTAGATGAGTAATGCACTATTATCACCATCAAAGGAGCCCAAGCTAATTGTGGAGTCACCACAAGAGGCAAAAAAATTACCATTGTAGGATCATCTTAGACTCCTAGAGCACCCACTTCCAACCCGAGATCCATTCCTAGTGGCTATAATATCCTTGACCAGTTGAAAAGAACCCCAACTCAAGTCTCCATCATGGTTACTGAAGATATCATTAACCCATAAAAATATCCTTGAAGAATATTTAGCCTCATCAACCATCCTCATGGATCTTGATGCTGAACAATTCCAAGCTGTGGTAGGAAACATCAATACCCCAAATCTTCTTACATTCTCTGATCAAGAATTTCTCGCCCAACCATCTCACAATCATGCACTCCATTTGGAAATCCTAGTGCATAAGAACAAAGTCAAGAGAGTCTTGGTGGATGGAGTTGCAAGTTTATGATGACAAGAAAGAGTGTCTCAAGGCACTATCCAACTCCCTATTCAAGTAGGGCCAACAATTATGGAAACCACCCGTCAGGTCCTTAACCTCGATTTTCCTTACAACATTTTCCTGCGGTGTCCATGGATCCGTGGGATGCAAGCAGTGGCATCAACCTTCCACCAATGTGTCAAGTTCACATACTAAGGATTAAAGGTCACTATCCATGACGATCCTGAACCATTTTCTTACTGCAAGATCTTAGAAGCCAAATATTACAAAATCCCCCAAGTGCCAAAGAATGATGAAGGTCCATCAACTCCATACATTGATCCAACTACTCTCACCTCCACTTGTACGACAAAGACACTTGCCATCCCCACCATCTCCGACATCAAGGTCATTATCCAAGACAATGGGTGTGGATACTATACAATTCCAAAAAAATGATTTTGTGGTAGGATAGTTACCACAATCTCCTAGGTCATGAGGATGACCACAATCAAATGATGCTTCCTCATCCAAAACCTTCATAGCAAGCACCTCCAACTTCAGAAGTTGGGGAGATTTTGAGTGGGAAGTAATAGAAGAGGACCCATCTCATCTCTTGTACCAAGACAATAGATCGACTGTTGATCTACCTATGGATGATAGTAGTAAAGGATTACAAATGATGCTCGCCATGGGCTATGACAGAAACCAAAGGATTGGATTAAATGACAATGAGCTTCTAATACCCATCATTCTTGAGATGCGAATGAAAAATATTAGCCTCGAATGTACCCCTTTGATTATAACCATACGTGGCTGAAACCCCCGATTAAGAAGGTCAAAAATCCTCAGCAAATGATAGCCACCCTTCAATTTCCTCTATCCACTTGTCTTCCTTTAGACAATTTCACATTTGACATAACCCACATTTGTAGTAGTAGTGATGAGGAAAATACCATAACTGACTTACCTATTCTTTTCAAAAAATCCTCTCTCCTCATGATTAGTAGCGTGTCATTTGAGTCAACCAGTCAAACCAATGAAATCAACCTAGTCTACCCCTAGCTCATCGATTACAGCCAATGAGGACCGCCAATTATGGACACTTTAAAAAATGATGAGGTGCTCTCAGAATTGATGGGACTGTGGAGCATGATACCATGTGGAGATCATAAGGCTAGTTTTGATATCATTTTGTACACATAGGCTTACTACAGAGATGATTGAATCCTTTAGTCACAAAAGAAAACACTTGAGAATAATCATGAAGTATTTGAGTGAAAACCACACTATGGCACTCTCTGAACCTGAAATAGTAAAAACAAAGGACATATCCAATGGTGAAAAGGAGACTCCGTTATAGGTATGGGTTAAAACTAGCAGGGTTCTATCCAAGGGGGTTTGATTTAAGGTAGTTTGATCAAACCCTCTTCAATTGGAATTCTTTAAATGGAACCTTTTAAGGATTGAATCATTATATTTTCTAAAAATATGCAATTTTAGCAAAAATCAGTTCCTCCCAGAAATTGTAAACCAGCTTTGTGGGATCACCCTTTCAAATAAGTCAAGTCAGTTGAACTATGTGGTCTCTACGTGTATAATGTAGGCAATGCTAATCTTTGATCAAACCCCAAGGCACCTAGGATAGTCTTTTAGGTTAGGTTCTTGGTTGAATATCTTTAAAAAATCCTAAAACATTCAAATATCAAAAATCCCAAAACATTCAGATAATGGAAAACACAAAAATATCAAAAAATCAGAAAACAAAAAAACATAAGAAAACATTCAAAAGACCTAAAAAACATCAAATATCTTAGAGAAAAACCCTAAAAATCCTCAAATAACCGAAAACTAAAACATTCACGTAAACTTTCAAAAAGACCAAAAAACAACCTCAAAACAATTTTAAAATACCAAAAAAACATTGAAATATTTAAAAAAGACTAAAAATATCCATCCCATTTCCCTTTCACCTGCAATAAACCTTCACCCATGATAAATTGATCGTCATCTACCTTTGGAAAAATAAATATAAAGCAAGTGTCGCAAGTCGTAAAGTGAGAACCTAAGTGTCAAAATCTAAAGTCTAGATCATAGTTAAGCGAGTTAGTGGAGTTTGTATCAACGACTTATCACACACCTTATCATAATGAAAACACGTGAACAACATTTCCTAGGATGAATCCTTCCTATGATGGACATCAGTATCAAAAATCACCTTAGATAAATTAAAATGACAAGAGATATAGATAACAATGACAATTTGTCTTTGATCTTTTCTGATGATTTATCTTATTGACCCATTTCGAGGACCTCTCAATGATGTCACAATGATTTAGAGAGAAAGGAATGGGGCATTGATCATTATCTTCATTTGTTGTGCTTGTGGGTATTCTTGTAAAATAATCTTGGCATATCCTTGCTTAGTTGTGTGTAGGGAGGTTGTTTGGAGTAGATTGTTGACTATTGCGTATGCTTTGGTCCAATATATTCTAAATTGCTAAACTACATTCTGATGAGGTTTTTATATGTCAAGGTGTGAACAAGAAATATCCTATCTATTTGTAGAGTCAAAGTCCATTACACTAGATACAACACCATCCTGGTTTTTAATACCTTGATGCATCGTGTCTATGTGTTATGTTAAACAATAAGGAATGACAAAAAATTCCAATCCTAAGATATGAGCAAATCATTATCATCTCCATCTCTCATCACCATCTCTAATAAAGTCTCAGTGGATCATAGACTTTTTGGACTTTTTGAATCAATCATCAAAATAAATGGTCAAATCATTCATTTTATTCTTCTATCTTCCTTCCACCCTAACCTGGTATCATAACAAGCAACAAAAAAATCATCAATGCATCCATCCTATATCCACAAATCATTAGCATGCATATATCTAGTATCATCACAACATATCATAATAAAAGAGAACGCAATCCATTGCATCATCATTATCATTTAAGTTGTTTTAGATAACATAGATTTGTTATTTTAAGCATCTTAATCCATATCACATATCATACACATGCCCTAGGCATGAGCATATCATATCATCCATCCCATATTATACCATAAAGAGATATTGAAAAAGAATATAAAATATCCATTGCATTACATTACATACATCCCATATCATTGTATCTCATATCATCACATCATAGATCGCCATCACATATAGCATAAAAATGAATAAAAAGTAGTGCATCCATTACAGTGCATTCATACATGATCATAATACATAAACATGTCACATCATATCACATAATATACATCCATACATTCATAAGCATGAAATAAAGAGAACATCACATGTATCAAATTTGAATCATCTCGTATATATATCACAAATGGTTGTCATGGTACAATATCTAAATCAATGTATGTATCATCAAAATGTAGAATGTACACAAGGCTATAAAAAATGATCCTATGAGTGTACGTCTATATCAATAATCAGGCTATACAAAAACATGTCTACAAAATCAAAGGAGGTCTATCCCTTGCTGGCTTTGTCACCATGACTTGGCTGATCTAGTTGCCTAATTGAGGTGGAGGAACTCGGCTGTACCTGGCTATTGTACTTAAAATTGAGCTGCCTACAATGGGAAGGGACGTCTTTGTAGTACAAGGTCCACCAGTATGCCACCTCCTCCCTCGTTGTACCATATAGTTGCACGAACACCATCTGTCCAACTAACCCTCGAGCCTGCTGGGACTATTGCTAAGACACTGTCTCTAGTTGCTACTACTAATTGACCTCTTGAGACAACTATACATTTGATGTTTGCCTCAACTATCTCTTATGGTTTCTCTATTTTTGACCCTAGTACCTCTCAAATTTGAGTGCCAATACATGTTGTCAAGCCTGATCTCTCCCAGTCGTAACCACCTATTATTGCCGATATAACTACTAAATCTGAATATCATTGGGATCTAGCCTTGACAGTGGTGGCTCTATCAACTACTGCTATATGGGTGGTTGTTGTGGTAGATGTGGAGGTGCACCCAGGACTTGTCCATCATGATGTTGGCCATCCTTTCCATCATTTCATTTTCCCTAACCATCTAGCCCTCTACCCTATCCATCCTATGGATTGCCTCATTCTCTACCTACTCTCCTCCCTCTCGGCCTCCCTTGTGGAGGTATACCTACTGGATCTATCAGTTGGGAGGGGGTAAAAACCATGCATCATATGTGAGCATCATCTGAGCATTTTCCTACCCCTGATCATAAGCCCATGGCATCACAACCAACTATCTGAAGACCTCAATGACCTCGTGGGGTGGTATCATCTACCCCCAAGTCACTTCTCGTGCCGATCTCATAAAGATGGCCATGTATGCATTGTCAGGCTTGTCTTGCATCTAACAAAAATATCTAGCAACTCTATTGATTAGGTACATCTTAATCATGGTGTGTTGATGACCTTGTATGTACCCGGTCTATCGAACAAAGAATAACTATTGTACATCATCATACCATGCCGAAATCTATAGCCATGGCCACCATCAAAAAATTGTCATATCATTGATCACTCGACACTAGTAAGGAATGTTGAGCTACCTTGTGTGTTGAATAGTAATGGCTCCTATATATCTCCACATGATTGGATCATTTGGATCCACATCGACCATGTGGACAATCAGTCAAAGCACAACAATATGCTTCCATGCCCATATATGTAAAAGTGTGACACTTGTACCAATCTCTCTACCATAACAATACAAGAAGCCATGCATATCATGATAAAGGGAGGCCAACATCATTGGCCCCCAAGCATACTAGGTCCTAAAAATAATTTAGTGCCATGCTAACCCCCATCCAAGATTGAATCCCCTACGCCGTCGATATGGGGCAACCAATCCCAAAATAACTATCGTAATGATCAATATGAAGGTCGATGCCCAACCTCTGTACATCTCGAGGTCAATATGGGAGTTGACCAGGATAATAGACTCTTGGTCAAGAACCTTGTGATAGGCATCATATCCTACATCATTTTCATAAATCGCCTACTCTCCATGTATGGGCAATCATAAAATATGGGGCAACCAATCCCAAAATAACTATCGTAATGATCAATATGAAGGTCGATGCCCAACCTCTATACATCTCGAGGTCAATATGGGAGTTGACCAGGATAATAGACTCTTGGTCAAGAACCTTGTGATAGGCATCATATCCTACATCATTTTCATAAATCGCCTACTCTCCATGTATGGGAAATCATAAAATATGGGGCAACCAATCCCAAAATAACTATCGTAATGATCAATATGAAGGTCAATGCCCAACCTCTATACATCTCGAGGTCAATATGGGAGTTGACCAGGATAATAGACTCTTGGTCAAGAACCTTGTGATAGGCATCATATCCTACATCATTTTCATAAATCGCCTACTCTCCATGTATGGGCAATCATAAAATACACCATACATCCTTTAGCATCATTGTCGCCTCACTAGTGGGTAAGTGGAATGACGAGGTCTCACTATGCCATCACTTGCATAGTGTTGTCATCATTGCCAGGTGGGTCTACACAACGGGAATATACACAACATACCATAGTCCAATCTCTCCAAGTTGCTCTTGTCGAAGCTCAAATAAATCACCAAGTCTGGATAAAATAGAAGGTCGATGCTCATGGGACATCAAAGGTTTGATAACCTCCTGCACCCACAAAACGTACGATGTCAAATTTCACTAAAATTGGCTAAAGTTTGAAGTTTTTATCCCCCAAATGACAAAAGCATCGCTATTTATGAAAGCATCGCTATAGTCCAAATTCTAAATAGTGATGCTATACACCTTTAAATTCTAAATTGCAACTAGCATAGCTCTTCACACCCATGTCGCCATTTGAAATTTGGAAAGCCTAAATCTAAATTGCAAATTGGGCAAGTGCATTGCTATTCACACCCACACCGCGATTTGAAATATGGAAACCCTATTTTTAAATTGTGAAGTGTATCATTCATTACAATAGCTTTTCTAAAAATGAAAAAAGCGTCGCCAATTCTCAAAATGGCATCGCAATACAGTGACACCACCCTAACCTAAATTTCAAATTGCAATAAATACACTAAAAAGTTAAAATGCAAGCAGGGTTTTGAATCACATACTGTTGGTCCTAGACCTGGAGGCCTCTGGTACTCTTGAACCTAGTTGGGTGTTGTGGGAGCACTCATTGTGCCATTTCATCAAGAGGTCAGAGCTAAAATTGCAAGAATTCTCTAAGATGTGAATGTACAAATGAATTGAAAGTGACCCTTCATCACCTATTTAAGCCTCAAAAATTAGGGTTTTTTGCCCTAATTTGACCATGCACCTAGGTTTTTTCATCAATTTCACCAATCTTGCCAAAATAAGGCTTATTTTTCACCATTTTTTTCATTTTTGGCATGTGTTGCATCTCGAAGCCTTTTCGAACCCTTGAGGCAACCTTTAACCTTTGTCGAGAAATCAACCCAAAATTTAAAATTTTCACCCAATTTCTTGAGAGGGTAGGGAACCAGCTTATTCCTTCTGCTGGGGAAATAGTGGGGCATTCAAAAAGTCATATTTTCTTTTAATTTTTTGATATGAGCAACAATTTTAATTAGAAAAGTGTCAGTCTTTGAACCAACGTAGCAGGTACCTCGCTTCAAAGAGGGGAAAAATGTAGACACTTAAAAATGTCCCGAATGATATCATGCACTCAAATCTAATATACTAACATCGCTTCATCCTCAAACCCATCCTCTTTTCGCTTAATTGATTAAATTAGTGTAGCTATTTAATTAATTATGTCATTTTCATCTATTAATCTAATTGACCCAATTAAGTTAATTCATCCCTTTTCATTCTAACATTTTGTCCTATTAAATTAAATACATCAAAATATTTAATTTAATCTCTAAGTCTTCTTGTTTAATTACATAACCCTAGGTAATTTAATTAAATATCATATCACTTTCCCCTTTTTTCATTAAATCACTTTATTTAATGAATATCATGAAATTTCCCTAATGGACATAATTAAAACTTTTTTTTAATTATCAATTACTAATTAATCCAATTTCCCCCACTAGCAAGGGAATATTCCTCCTTTGCACATTCCTCTGAAAAGAATATTCCCATGGAATATTCCTTCCCCTTTTGCACATTAAAACTTTGTTTTAATTTGCTAAATATCTAATTTCCCCTCACCCATGAGAATATTCCAAAGAATATTCTCTCTTCACTCATTTGAAAAAAGGAATATTCTTCTTTATAAAAAACTTACAAGACTTCATGTGCAAGTTAAATTACAAGACTTCTTGTGCAAGTTAACTTACAAGACTTATTGTGCAAGTTTTGAATATGTGTTTGCTTGGAAGAATATGAGTACTTGATTATTTCCTTGATCCATGTGATCATTGATTCTCATCCATTGATGAGAATCCATGATTCATACTTCCTCCTTTTTGACCATTGATTAACCTTTTTGATCTCAGCCCTTCATTTCTCATTTGTCCCCCTATAAATAGGTCACTATTTGGAGACAAATGGATTCACCTTTTAAGAGAAAACTTATGTTGTTAAAATCACTTTCACTTGCACTCACATTTAACATCATTTTAGCTTTTTTTACTTGCATATTAGCTTAGCTTCCATTAATGGCTTCCATGATAACATAGATGCATAGATTTAGTATATCTTGTAATTAGGGTTTCAATATTTCTTAGTATAAATCCCATTTAGATTAGTTTTTTATACATCCATATTAATCATCTAAGTCTACATCATGTTAAAATAGCTTGCATCATGGTAATTTAGCATTATATCATGTTTTCATGCACAATTTCCATTAGTTTCATTGATTTTCATCAATAGAATCGATTACAACAAGCTCATTTATCCATGGGATTGGGAAAGGGTCACGATTCCACATCAATGCGACACCACTCCCCCAATATGATAAGTTTCAATGGATTAGAATAGGTGTTCTTAAAGCTTTAGTGGCTTGAATATTCTTTGAATCCTCATGGATCAAGTGCAGTCAACCCATACTAATCTATTAGTCACACATACATTAAGTCAACCAAGCATAAAAACAAAAAGTAAAATGCTCCAACTGATCATCACCATAAGATATGTGAATCAAAAAATTTCACACCAACTGGAAAATAGAATGTACTAACACTTGTAAAAATTATCTCAAAATCACAAAGACTAAGTGAAATTCGCGAAGGAATGCAAACAAGTTAGGTAATAGCCAATACATAGAAAACTATGTAAACCATATCTTCCAAAATTCTATTACTTGCAACTTTTGAACCACTTATCAAAAACAACTAAAATTTTAAAATAATATGCTAGTGACATCTATGAACATACTAGAGCCACATAAGTTGATCTGATAGGGCAAACAAATATGAACCAAAATATTGGAGGGTACTATGTGGTGAAGTTTCCAATGTAGACACTTTTCCAAAAACCCTTTTGCAAAATAAAACTTCCTTCATACTATTTTGACATTCATCATGTAGTGTTGACATCAATGACAACTCATTAATGACAACCTTCTTCATTATTTCAAAAAATCCCCCTTTTTCATTGATGGCAACATGTGCCAAAACAAAAAATTTCTCCACAAGTGTCTCTCAAGTATCTCTCCATCTCTCCTCCTTTGACATAAAGGGAAAAGTGTGCTCCCCTCAAGACATATGTATAAGCTGAACTAGATCCCCCTTAGGAAGATAACCAAAAACTCCTAATACATTCACATATGTACAAAGAGTTCAAAAACATGAAAAAATGAAAGATATATAGAAATAGAAATGGTCAACCTAAAGATGTTGACCCCTAAGACTTTTGAAGAATAGCTTGCCAAGCATATTTTCCTTCTTCCCATCTCTTCTTCATTCCTACAAGAATTCTGTGTAGAGACTCAAGCTCTATCAATGTTTCTTCTCCTTCTTCTATAGTACTGGGGTTAAGATTTAAATGATATTTTGTCAATACTAGCAAGGGCACTTGAGATAGGTATATACTTTATTTTTACCAAGTCCCTTAGCTTCGCAAGTTGCTTGATAATCTCTTCCTTCTGGCTCTAAAAAGTGAAGAATCTATCATGCAAGTCCACTATAGCAGTTCAAGTCTTATCATATTTGTCTACTTATAGATCATAAGCTTTTGATGTATTAGCTATCTGAGACTCATCAAGTTAATTACATCTTTTTTCCCTTGTGTGGCATCCGACCACTTCATGTAATACAAAAATAGTGTTTTTGTATCACCCTTGTAAACTAGTACTTCCTTCAAGCATTCTTCAACTTTTGTATGTATAGATGCATGTTTTTCTATGATATCCATAAGCTTATCTCTTTAATCCTTGACTCAACCTCTGTTAATGCTTGTCTTTTCAATCTAGAGGCATATTCCTTAAAGGAATCAAACAACAATTTGAAATTTTCCACCATAGGTAAAGATGTATCAACATTATTTCTTGGAATGATCTCTTGAAATGATTTTACAACTTCATCTATCAACTCACTACTCTTTTGATATGTTTCAATGATTTATTTTCTTGCAGATGCATTAAATACATCACTTAGTTGTAATTTGTGTATAGGAGATCTTGTCTAGATCAACAATGCCCTGTTGTATGGGAAACTCCAACAATTGGGATTAAACAACGAGTTGAAACTTCAAGTGTTTAGACAACAAACCTTCTAAAGGATTACCAAAGAAGGATTCACTAGAAGGCTTAGGTAAATACCCAGACTTGTCTGCTTCTTCATTCTCTACAGTATCAGAAACTTCTTCTTCTTCTACCTTTTCTCCTTCTTCACTAGAGATCTTATCTTTTTCTTTTTCATCTCCTTCATCCTTGTCCTTCTTTCCTTGCTCATTATCTTCTTTTTTATCTCCTCATTCATTTTCACCATCATTATCTCCTTCCTGATTCTCTTCATCCTCATGCCTTTCCTCATTGACTGTAACATGCTTCTCACCTTCACCGGTGTTCTATTTTGTATCTATTAGAGGAACAAATGTCTCTGAGTGGCCTTGATCTGTAGTCTCCTGAGTTACTAGAGGAATAGGATTATCATCCTTTGCATTCTCTTCAGCAATATTGTCATCTTCAACAATCTCTTGTATTGGTTCATATGTATCTGGAGGAGTATTATCCAAATTTTCTTTTGTATCAGTAGCACCTATATTTTCATCTAACAGATCTTGTCCCTTTCTAGTAGAGGCAATGAGAGTCATGTCATACTTTTGTACAATATCAGTAACCTTTTCTTTTGTTTCATTCTATATTTTCTCAATTTGATCTTGATCTCTTCCCATTAGAAATGTGATCCTTTGTTTTGATCTGAATTCTTCACTAAGTACTTGGGATAGTGTGGCCTTATCAACATCAGATAGAGAAAATCCATTTTTCTCCACAACATCTAATATGAGCTTCTCTTCCCTTTCTTTGGCTTCTTTTCTTCTTTCCAACAAGAGTTTCCACACAACATCAGGAGCTTTCTTCCTAATGTTCTCCATTTCTACCTCCATTATGACAATGAATTTGATAATTGCTTCTATTATTGTGGATCTATTCTCCTCATTTCCCTTTTCGTAAAAAGAAGTTATTTCTTCCAATATCTCATGATGAAACATACCTTTGAATAATGAGTTCAACTTCATTGGACTGCACGATCTTTCCATAGATGTCTTCTTTTTCTTCTTTTTCTTCTCTAGTTCTGCTGGGTCTGATTTCTTTTTCTTCCTTTCCTTCACCTTCTTATGTACATGTATCTGAAAGGCTTCCTTTTCCTTCTCAACTTCTTCTTCATTAGAAGTGTCAAAAATATCTATTCTTTGTTTCTTTGAAACAATTCCACTCCCCTTTTGGATCAACGGGGAACCTTCATCCTCTTCTTCTTCCTCAGACTGTACACTCAAGTCCATTTCTCTCCTAGGATTTTCTTTTATTATTTTTGATGTAACAACAGTAGAGGCTTCCACAATAGTTCTCTTTATCTTTCTAGGCCTTGTAGCCTCTTCCTCTTGAAGTTATTTTATCACTAGAGCACCGGTCTCCATTCTCTTTGTTATACTAGAGGTAGAAATTGATCTAGAGGGTAGTTGAGTACTAGGGGGAATAGTGAAAGTTGTTCTTCCTAATCTTCTAGGTTCAATGGTTCCACTTGTTGTGCTTGATTCTCCCTCTGCAAATACTTTTAATTTTTTTATTTTATCTATGAGTCCTTTTTCCTTGAGATAATCATGTACAATTTTAGTTTCCTTGTTTATTTTGGGATTTTTTAGTTCCATATGCACTTTCATAGATTTATCTTCATATGTTCCATGTCTTTCTTGAGTAGGGTCCTTAGGATTGTTCAATAAGACACCAACATAACCATCTACTTAATTTTCAGTGATCTCATATCCAAGTGGCTAAATCTAGACAATTCTTGGTTTCACAACTTTAATGATACATTCATCAGTTTTGACCAAAAACATGATATCATATAGATATTTTTCCACTACAAACTTAGGGATCCTTTCCCATTCATACATTATCTTCTAAAATACTACGAAGAAAGTAGTAAGTACCTCATCTTGAGTTCAAATCACCAATGTTGCATAGGTGTTCAAATATTTGATGGTATACAGGCTTGCTTCTACTACATGTAATATTGCTTCTTCCTAGAAGCTCCTTTAGAAAATAAAACAACACAAAAAATACCAAAAATCCAAATTTGAAATGGTATTTCTTATCTTTAGTTTTCTTTAGATTGTCAAAAAATTGTTTCTGGAGCAACTCACACAAATCATAGTCTTTTCCCTTTTCCCCCATTTCATGGGCTACATGAATTGTTGTAGTAGACACAAAATTCTTTCTATTGGTATAGTATATCTTATATCCAATGAACATAGTTGCATATATTACTATAGGATTCCATATGGTATTCACAATGAGAGCCCTTTGGTCAAATGTGGCTCCTATTAGTTTCATTATATCCTTGTTATTTACATATTTCAACACAGGTACAGGTTTGGTGTCACAAAGTACATTAATCTCTCTTATGACTTACTTAGTTATCAATCATAGAATATCAATCCATAAGAATTTATCATGTACTCTACTTAATTCTATTCTCACATACTTAAGATCATCATCATAAACGAAGCATGGAACCTATGAATGGTGATCCTAGACCTGCAAAAACACAAAGAACAAACACATTATTAGTCCAATATGCAAGTTAGAAATAACATTCCCCATAAGATTCATTTGAAATGCAAAGAACAAGAAATAACATGAAGAACACAAATAAAAGCTATGAAATCCTATTCAATGCAAACAAACTCTCAATCGCATGGGGGAATTGGTGCCATTTTGATGTGGAAAAATGGTTTTTTCCCAATTCCTTGCGAGCTTGATGATCAATGATGAAGATTTGATGCTCTTTGATGAAATTTATCCATAACCTAGCTATGAAATCATGAAAATGGATGAAAATGGATGAATTGATTCAAAATATGGAGATGATAACTTTGCACAAGTTGTGAATGCAAATGGCTAAGATTGTGAATCCAAATGAGCACGGTGATCTTACACGGATTGTGGATGCCCAATACAATAGATGAGGCCTCTATTTATAGCAAAGAAGGATGGAGGTTTGAAGAATAGGATGAATGTGGGATCAAAGATGGACCAATGGCATTGTGCCACTTGTCAAGATGCTAATGGAAGGAGGTTGAGCACATTTTGATAAATGTGCATGCATTTGAATTTTGAATTTGAAGAAAATGGAGTTAATGCAACTTGGCTCAAGGAAAAGGACATGTAAGAGGTTTTTAATGCCTTGTTGGAGAGGACAAGTCCTTTTGGAGGGACTTTTTGAATTTGAGGAATATTCCATCCTTTGATGCTCTTTTGAATGAAAAAGGAGATTTTAATAAATCAATTAAATTTATTTTCATGAGCAAGTTGCAAAAGCTAGAGGATTTGATGGATTAGTGTTAGCATTAATCATGATTTGATTAATTTTAATGGAAATTGGCTGATTTGACAATGTGATTTAGATTTTAGAATTTAAATAAATCAAAATGAGAGGAATATTGATTTTAGACTTAATTAAATAAAGTTTGATTTATTTAATTAAAGAGGATGGTTGTTAGATTTAAATCAAAGAAAGATTAATTTATTTAATTTAAAGGAGATGACTTTAGAGCTTAATTAAATAAAATGAATTATTAATTAAAAGAGGGACTATAGGATTAATTAAACAAAATTATTTATTTAATTAATAGGAGATGATGATTTAATTAGATAAAATTGATTTATTTAATTAAAAAATGGAATATGATGAATTTAATCAAATAAAGATGATTCGATTAAATGGTTAGTAAAAGAAATTATTAGACAGAATTGGTGTTAGTGAATCAAGATTAGGTGTATAGGGTCAATCAATATATTTTACGTGTCTACAGAAACATTTGCCAAACATCCTGTTTCTTCTTCACTAGGTTTTCATACTTAGGTTTGATGTCAAAATTATCTCCAATTAGTTGGCTTGTCCATAGGTCTATGAATTTTGTTTGTTTGTATCCTTCCATATTCTCATTGATGTATGTCCTAACATCCTCAATAGGCAAAACCATATATGGAATACTTGAAAATGCACCAAGTGGGTTGTTCTCAAACACTTTCATGGGATATTTCTTGAATGTTGGTTGGATTTTCTCACTCACATTTACCACTATAGGTGTTTCCATCTCTACTAAATTCAAATTCTTCAAAAAAAAAAATCTATTTTAGCTTTCGACAATGGTAAGTACCTTTTTCTTACTCAACTAGAATTAGGGTTTCGATACTTTGCTTCTCAAATATCCTTTGAACTCTTGAACTTGCTTCAATTTGTACTACTTGCTCCAAATGCATAAAGCTGAATGAAATCAACAAGGGAGAGGTATATAACACCTTCAATTTTTCCCTAAATTCATATTTAATTCATCAAATAGTAAAGCTAGTAAAACCTTCTCTATGTAACAACAAACCTCAAATCACTCTGCAGATCTCTGCATTTGCATATTTTCTTTCGGAGTCTTCTTCAAAAGATCCATACTATCCATATCTATCTCATTTCTTTGTTCCAAGCCATGACACCTCATATCGACAAGGGGTTATATGATTTTCTATTATTTCTCCCCCTAAGCCAATGCCTAGGTTCAATTTCCAGAGGAATTATCTACACCAGAGGGTGGTACAAATTCATTTTTAGTCGTTGATTCTTCCTTTCTCTCAAGTTCTTTATTTCTCCAAATATTTTCTATTTCCTTCTTTACTTTAGTTGGATCAATCTTTTTAACTAGCTCATTTCTCTTTATCGAATTGTCCTTCCTTGAATTTCTACAAAATATAGCAATATGTCCAAGCTTATTGCAGCTATTGCATATGATATATCTTTGAGCATTCATCCTTGAATCCATTCTAGATCTATATTGATTAGCTTTGTGTCTAATTCCATAACGTTTATAGCAGTAACCATTGAAAGATTGAATCATTCTAGTACTTCGAGCATTTGGTTGTATGATGGGGGGTCTTCTAGCATTATTTCTTTGATTTCAAAACTTGCCAATGTTGTTCTTGTCTTCAGTCTTCTTTGCATTTGGAGTCTAATCTGCTTTTGATCTTTCTCCTTTTTCAAGTACTAAACTACCTTTTTATTTGGATGCTTTCTATCCTATAATTAACTCATCAAGAATTGTAGAACTTGTCTTGAATTTATCCTCATGAATTTTTACTTTCTCTAGATTTGATCTCAAATTTTCCACTTCTTGCTCAAGCCTTGTGCATTCATCAATCTTTCCTCTTACCATTTCATTCAAACATTCCTCAATTCTCCTTTTTTCTTCCACAAGCACTTTTAGTCTATGATGTTCCCATTTGCTTGTTTCAATTGTCCATTGACCTCCTTATGCCTTTCTCTATATTTCTTGATTTTCTTTTTCAATTTTTTGATGTACTCATTTGCTTTAATATTTTCCTTTAGATCTTTATTTTCAACTTCAATTTTGTCTAAGTATTCAAGAGAAACTTTGATTTCTCCATCTTTGTCAAATATTCAATCTTCTTTTGTGTATCCAATAGTAGAAATCACTTTTGGAGCCATGTGTTCAAATTAAAGATCTCCCCAAAGTGATTAAGCTTCTTCTAAGGAACTAAGCTTTGATTACAATTTTTTAACACTAAAAATATTGAGAGGGGGGTTGAATTAGTATTTTATAAAACCATTTGATTATTAACCATTTGATTTTCAAAGCATACTTAACAATCATAAGAAATGAAAGCATGGAAAATCCATAACACATACAACACATGAACACCATGATTTTTACATGGAAAACCCAAGGCGAGAAAAACCATGGTGAGGATTAACTCACAATATGTTATAACCGGTTATAAGATATTACATAAAGGCTCACTGGTAGGAGGGCCATTGTTCACAAATAAAAAGAAAGATACAAAGAGGTGGCTTTACAACCATAATTTAAATTGAGAAAAGTGCATCTAACATATGTTGAATTTAGTTCCTTTGAATCTCATAACATACTTTCATCAACTCATATTACAAGTCTCTGCTCTGCTTTGTATTCACACACCTTTTCTCAACACTCACAACTTATTCACATAACTCTGAAACACTTCGCATCATTTTTGCATTCGGATCATATATTCATTAAAATATGCTCTTCCTCAACTCAAATCAACCTTGCATGTATATTAAATTCCATCACAAACATCAATTAGGTTGGCCTAATTATATGCAACCTTAAATTATACAAAACGTTCCTTGTTGACACCTAGTTCAAACCAAAATTTCCTTCACACCAAAAATAATGGACCTATAACAACTCCCTTTTCCATTTGACACATATCTAAACTTCATAACTCTTTGCATACCTTAAGTTATCCAAGCATAAAACCAAAAAGTAAAATACTCCAATTGATCATCACCATAGGATATGTGGACAACAAAATGTCACACCAACTGGAAGATACAATGTACTAACACTTGTAAACATTCTCTCAAAATCACAATGACTAACTCAAATCCATGAAGGAATGCAAACTAGTTAGGTAATAGCCAATACACAAAAACCTGTGTAAACCATATTTGTTGAACTTCTGTTGCTTGCAACTTTTGAACCACTTATCCAAAACTACTCAAATTTTGAAATAATATGTCAGTGACATCACATCATACTAGAACCACATAAGTTGATTTTATAAGGCAAAAAAATGCAAACCAAAATACCGGAGGGCACTATGTGTTGAAGTTGCTAGTGTAGACACTTTTCCAAAAGCCCTTTTGCAAAATAAAACTTCCTTCATACTATTTTGATGTTCATCATGTAGTTTTGACATCAATGACAACTCATTAATGACAACCTTCTTCATTCTTGCAAAAATAATGCTACCAACACACATGCAAAGAGTCTCAACACACATTAGATAGAAAATATGATAAACCAATATGAATATGGTACATGATGTAAACCAAGGAGTGTGATCACAATATCACAACAATGATGTAGAGTATTTAGTAGTATTCCTTACAATAGGAGTATACAACAACATTTTGTAGTCTCAATGAGTCATGGTATGCCCTTTACAACCATGTCCATAGTCTTGATGAGGCATTACAAGTGTGATATATTTAATCTTATTTATGTGTGTATTTCATTTATCCCCTATTCTTTTTATGATTTATCTTGTTTAAAATCTCATTTAACTCTATCCACAAGCTCATTTTAAACCTAATAAAGCAATGAGAGGCCACTCCTTCATTATTGTAAATCTCATTCCTAAGTATCCAAAATTAAAAAATAAAATTTGGTTATGGCATAGAAATTAATGCAATAATTCAAAACACTTGATCCAACAATATACAATCTCAAACCAATAATGAGAATACTCATATGAAAAAATAAACAAGTTAGCATAGTTTGATTTTTTTTTTTTCAAAAAGTTAAAATTCCATGAAAGTGCCTAAATCCGCTATTAATATATTCAATGAAACCTTCAAAAACTTCAACTTCTAAAATACTCAAAATCACAAAAATCTAAGTGTACCCTTAGGACCTAAAATACACAACTATATGCTTATCCATTCACATAATAATTCTAAGGAAATATCCATACTCTAAGAAAAATTTACATTTTACAAGATAATTAAATTCCTACAATAGAAATAAAATCTACACTCAAACATGTAAATCAAATATTTAAATTGAGTCTATGTAGAGAAAGCCATATGCAACCGCCTCTTGTGGGCATAGAAAATAAAGGAAGTCATTTAAAATACAAAAATTCTTTCCAAAACAAGCTGCAAAGATGGAACAAATATATCCTTGAGAAGTAATAATTAAAAAACTAATATTTTACAACGCCCAAACAATATAAACTCTCAATCCAAGTTCAAGAAAATCTAAAATTTCTTTTCTTACACACACACAAACACACACATACACACACACACACACACACACATACACATACACACAAACAAACAAAGCTCTAATTGAAGAATGTCATTGATTTTGTTGTTGGAAACATGAGAATGAGGGATATACATAAGGTATATTTTTATGTGTTGAAGTGTTTTCATTGATGTCAACATTGTATCTTGATGCAGAGATATTGGTGCAGATCAAGATCATTTTGGTTGATTCTAATAGGTTTTGGAGTGTTTGTGGAAGACATTTTTGCAAGATGGTTGGTTAGAAGTATTTAATTCCAAAATTTCTTCATGTTTTAGTTTTTGGTTTGAGAGATCTAATTAATAGAAGTTTGGTCTGGTAGTTTACAAATATTTTTTGTATAGTGCATTTGAGTGGGAGAGTTTGCACTTTTCCGCAGATAAGTTTTTGGCTTTTCACTTTTGAGGATAAGTTAATAGATGACAATAATGTGTGAATGAAATGAAACTTGCAGCCATCTAATGACAATTTCCACATAACCCAAAAGAGAAATCTATACAAATATGTACTTAGAATCCACATGCAAGAGAATATAAAACATACCCATCAAATATGACACAAGATATACCCTAGGAAAACCATCAAGAGGAAAAAAAAAAAAAGCCTCCAAAATCATCCATCACTCATGTATTATTCAGTAATAAAGATTACAATACATCTTCAAAGTTTCCATGAACACCATTGAAGCATCAAGCCCTATCCAAGAAATCCATGTGAACAAGCATGTAACCACACATCCCATGCCATGCTTCAAACCTCCACAAATGCTAACAAGATCTAACTTGCTGATTGACCTCTCTAAACAACTACCCTTGTTGTTGCTTTAACAGGCTCACACAAAACCACCAAGTAGTATTACATAAAACCATGTGACTAAAAAACCATGAGATTACAAAACTATGTTCCCACATTTAATACTGGGTACTTTATTTAATTATTTTGCCCAATATTAAATAATTACATTTTACACCTCATAACTTATGTCCCAATGTTACATACAACATAAAGTGGCCCCAAGAATATTAACTCCTAGTGATGCACACACTTCTAGTTCCCCTAGGTGCACCACACACATAATAAATAAACATTACATTATAAAAATTATGCAAGGTGTATAACACACCTTCTCCTAACATTCTCCCACTTTTTTTATACATTGCATAAGGGGAACAAGTAACCTCAAAACATGAATCAAATGAACGATCCATAAGGCCACATATACCATCAAGGAATCAAAGTGCTCCATGTGCTCCATCAAAATGCTTGCAACAAGAATCAAAGTGTCCACCATCCCAAGAATGAATGCTCTCATCCTCCATCATTCCAATGCACAAAGACAAGAATCCATCAAAAGAGAAGCCACACAATCTATCACAACAAATCATAAGTCCTACCTCAATTGATATCCCAAACAAAAAAAACTCAACCCAAATGTATCAATATGCATAGTAGTTGTCAAGATACACAAACCCATAGCTGAAATAACACCCACAACAAGTGACAACACATCCAAATATCCATAGCTCCAAGGTATACTAAACATAGTAAACTCATGTCATAAATATATACACCCATAAACTACAATCATAAGCTCCATGTGAAAACCTATTGATCAAAAAATGACATACACATCCAAGAGCTCCCACTGCATGGGTAATGAAAATCTGAAAATAATCAAGGCATACCAAGTATACCAATAGCATCATATAGAAAGTGTAAACAACATCATGCAATACCAAGGAACATCCACAATGATATGCAAAACCTATAAACTAATAACTTGTAAGAACAACTCTCACCACAAGTCTCCATAGATCTCCTAAGTTCTCCACACCCAATAAAGGAAAGAGATAAAGGAACCTCCATGTCATCACCCAAGAATATAAGTGAAAACACATGACCACAAGCTAGTTATCACAATAGATCCAACCAAACTTCAAACCAAAGTAATGTGAAACTAAACATCCAAGAAGATAACCAAGATTAAAGAGAGAAGCTCTACACATAATATACCTATAGAAAATCCTCTGACATACACCTCTAAATGCAAACTATGTCAAGTATGATCTCCCCCGCAACACCCAAAAGAAAATCCATAACAACTTCCAATTATTCAATCACCAATATCAAACATAACATATGTATCATGAAACCAACATAGATGCAAGCCTCTCAAGCCAAAGAAGATCAAACTAAATCCATTCCCAATGGATGAAATAAGCCAAATGCATCTTCTAAACTCAACATCAATGAATGTAATCACAATTCATAAGGAGATAAAAATGCCAACACTCCTCAAATTAACCCTCAAAAACCATATATCCATAGCTCAAGATTCATATACATGAGAAGATAAAGCATAAACATAATGCACTTGAAATAAACAATGGGAAATACCTCTCAAGTAAGTTGTCAAGAAGACCAAGAGTGGGGAATGAGAATGCTCCTCCAAGATATCTAAGAACACTCTCCTAAACATGGTGTATTCTCCTTAGACTTCTTGTTGAAATCTCATCAAGAGTAACCATCTCAACACATGTCTCTAATCATAAGAGATCTCCTAGCCTCACCTATGTCTCCAAGTATCCATGAGTACCTGTAACCAATCAATCCATGCCAAAATCTAAATGCAACATAACATTATCATGAAGTAATCAAGCAAATTATCAAGAGAACCACCCAATATCAAAGTCAAATATCCAACCTAGGAATTAGGAACATAACCATGACATCATGATCTCACACCTCCTCAAGGATTATAATATGATCTAAAGAACATAACAAGCACCTATATCATGCCAAAACTCTAATGTACAATCAAGAGTAAATCATGACATAATAACATAACCACCATATGAAAACAAGGATCACATATCAAAATAGAAATCATGACACCTCAACCAAAGACTAAAGAATTCCTACATGGAAAACAAAGATGTCAACATATCCAAATCACATAAAGATAACCATCCTCTACTGATGAAGCCAAAGATACCAATGAACCCTCATTACATAGAAGTATAAACCAAGAGCCATCCATGACACCAACAAACAATGTAGAAGATCATCCACTATCAAATGGTGAATCCACATAACTACCAACAACTCCCACTGAACTATGATACTGAGTCACACATGGCATCGTGACTACCATCTTCTCCATGAAGATCATCTAGGCCTACACACATAATTGAACTGTTAGTAACATAACAAGTAGAACCAAAATCTCCAATCCAAGAAGATACCTACAACCACAAAACCATCATAAACATATCCTATCACCGCCAATCCATCATTTTCAAAAGCTCCCACTAAAAAGTGTAACCAAGCTATCCATGGCATCATGATACACCACATGCTACAAGTCCCATAAACAACTATCTAGGTACTATAATAAACATCCATCCTCTCATCTTTAAGCACACATACTAATGTACAAATGACCAAGAACAAGCCAACTATCAAAGTCTGCAACAATGATGAATCAATCCTGGTGAATAAAGATAATCCATAACCAAGTCATCCCACTACAAGTAAACCAGTAGCTAATCTAAAACCTACATGACTTGTATATCCAATCACTAAAACATGCAAACTCATCATCACATCAGTAAACTACAAACTAGTATATCCTAGAGAATAGCCATGTAGACCAAATGACTCAAATACCAAATCATCCTCCAATTCTGATTTTCCAAATATGTCCACATATAAGTGCCATAATCAAAGAACCAAACAAGCATCTAGTAGATAAAAGAAACCTCCTAACACCAAACTAAAACACCACCAACCATGCACCTGCATAAACCATCATGACATGCCAAAGTCTCTAAAGCACAAGAAACATCTATGACACCATGATCACCACCAAAATGTACCAACAACTAACAATCCAACTGTGTCCACATATCCACATAACATTGTGTCCACATATCCACATAACATAGTCAATTACATAGGTCTCACATCATGACTATACCTAGTAATACCATCTCTACTCCTCAACATCACAACAAAACCAACAAACCAAGTGACTAAACTAAGCCACCAAATTGAAAATGCATCAACACTAAAATATCTATGGGTATAGACAACCCATGTCCAAGTAATAAATGCAACATGTAAGTATAGGCCACCTACAATATTGCACAACTTGTAGACACAACAATGCAACAAAAAAATCCAACCAAATATTGATAACCATTTCAAATGAGAGTAATTAGAGATATACAACTTAGTATACAATGAATCCAACATCAAATCTCCAAGATTTGATCATGCATAAACTCATAGTATCACCATAGTCAAAGTAACCCATAAACAAATCAGGATAGAATAACAACAAGTAAATCATGTCTAAATAACTCCAAACCTAATCCACTGTGTAGTGCTTTGAACAAGCTTTCTGTTGACTATTCGAAGTCCAAAATACAACTCCATATACACAAGATATGCCCTCTCAAAACTAAAAATGAACACCTAACTTCCAATAAGAAAAAAAATTCTAAACTATAAAATCTCAAAAAATCACTAGCACCATTCCATAGAGCACTGATTCAGCTTTCCAACGAGTCCAAGAAGAGAAAAAACAGACACCTTTGGGAGAAAGTTATGCCCTCTAGAAAAAAGTTGCACAATTTGACTATAGGAGCAATAGGGGGTGGCCTCGGGGCAGAGCCACCAGTGGTGGTGGCCCCCTGGGTAGTGCATCGGTGGCAGACCCACCATTTTTATTCATTTCATTTAAATTTCATATTAACAAAATGTAGGGTCAACATTTATATTTTTACTTGATGGAATTTATCAAACATTAATAGGCAATGAAAATTTTATTTTTAAAAACTTAAAAATAACAATTTAAAGTTTCTTTTAAAAATGCACCAATAGTTTGGGTGGGGCCTGTAAGTCTTGTTACCACACCAGAAGTGCTAGAAATTACCAACCGATAGGGATTGTCGGTCCCTATTGTGCAAGGTATGGTTACGGGGGGCCAACCCCCCAAAGCTTTTAATTTTTAATTTTTTATAATTTTCAAAAAGAAACTTTTCAGCATTTCTAATAATTTTTTTTTATTTTTCATTTTGCTAGAAATATTTTTCGATAGATGGGAAAATTTTTAATATTATTTTATTTTGCAAATTGAGATGGTTGTATGACCATATTGTCTAATTTTTTTTTGTATTTTCCTTCAACTTGGCCAAAATAGGTTGAGTTATATATCAATTTTCGTCTTTCGGCCAACCTAGATCTAACCATGAGGTCCATTTTGTCTCAAGAGGTCATCTGTAACTTTTCCCCCACCAAACCTTCATTTGAATGCACAACCAAGAAACCCTTTTTTCCCAAAATTTTTCACACCCCAAATGTACAAATTACCCATTATAACAACAAACCCAAAACCCTTAGATCTACAATAAACAACCTACAAAACCCTCATATCTTGCCATATCTTTCATTCTCTCATGCATTGCATAGATTCAAACTTAAACAATATTTTTCTCAACCTATGGTTATACAACCACAACCATAGCTCTGATACCAATTGAAAGGAAACTTGAAGTCATCTAATGACAATTTCCACATAACTCAAAGGAGAAATCTATACAAATAAGTACTTAGAATCCATATGTCAGAGAATAAATAACATATCCATCAAAGATGACACAAGATATACCCTGGGAAAACCCTCAAGAGGGAAAAACACAACCTCCAAAAGCATCCATCACTCATGTATTATTCAACAATTAAAGATTATAATACATTTTCAGAGTCTCCATGAACACCATTGAAGCATCAAGCCTATCCAAGCAATTTCTATGGGAACAAGCATGTAACCACACATCCCATGCCATGCTTCAAACCTCCACAAATTCTAACAAGAGCTAACCTTCCAACTGACCTCTCTAAACAACTACCCTTGTGGCTGCTTTTATAGAAACAATCTCCCACAAAACCACCAAGTGGTATTACATAAAACCATGTGACTAAAACCATGGGATTACAAAACCATGTTCCCACATTTAATATTGGGTACTTTATTTAATTATTTTCCCCAATAGTAAATAATTACTTTTACACCTTATAACTTATGTCCCAATGTTACATACAACATAAAGTGGCCCGAAGAATTTTAACTCCTAGTGATGCATGTACTTCTAGGTCCCCTAGGTGCACCACACACATAATAAATTGTAAGAGAGGGGGACCGTCGTGTGTAAGATCCCAGGTCACGAAGGACCAAGATGCGAGAGGCTTCTCTAACTTACCTCAACTAAGTGTAATTTTTAGGGTATGCAGATGAGAATGGTGAGGACTATGAAGTCCTTCAACCACTTTGCAATCCCAAGTTTCAAAGTGGGGCTAGGTGAGCCAGTTTTTAGGTTAAACACTATACCTCAGGAAACTCTTTGCATGAGGACATAAGTGTGGTCCTTGGACAACAACACAACACACTAGCATCTCTAAAGTGCATTGCGTCTGTACGACCAAACAACAACATAGACAAGGTCAAACCTATCAAACCAACTAATGACCCAACTGACTAACTAAAAGGCTAGGATGATGCAAGCAAGTAAATGAAGTACTCTCTAATATTGTAAAATAGAAAAGCAAGAGTAAAGAGGGCAAGGAGGATCTCACCAATGAATTCATTCGCCAGTTGATCTTCCAACAAGCACATCCACCTACACACAAAAAAGGGGAAAATTTTGGGTGGTTGTATGGGGGCCTACCTCATCAGACCCCTATTTAGGTATTTCCACCTCCACATACAACCAAGGAAATGTGATGAAGAAATATTGTAATAAAGAAAATGCAAACGCTACAAAGCAGTACTATGCTACTCAACCAAGTGATAGAGGAGAGGAGAGGGAGCTTACCACCTCCACCAAGAGCACTCAAGGCTACTTGGGGGAGAAATGAAAGGAACTAAAGCCTCTATTGTAATGGCATGGTCCCAAACGTGCTCTACCGAAGTGATGGAGTGAAGCTTTGGCTACAATGGAATGATTGAATGCTTGAAGTGAGTGAGAGTGTGAGTATGGAATCTTGAAGTGTGCAATAGCTTAGAAGAAGTTGTGAAGAGTTCAAATAAATGCTTAGAGGATGAAATGCTTGTTCAAGGAGTGAATATGAAGAAGAAATGAAGAAAAACAACCGTATTCAGGTCAGTCGGCCGAAGGGGGCGTTACATCTTCACTACCAATGAGATGAGTAACGCCTCTGTAGGGTCGGTCGCAGGAATCTTCCAGGGACGTAAGTGTGTCACGTGGATGTCTGCACATTGCGCAAGCGTCCCCAACAAAAATGCCTCCACCGATGCTCAAAACAAGTGCCAAGTGGGATGCCAACAATGGGCTTAGGTGGAATTAAGCCTCCAATCTTGGTTTTCTAAGGTGGATAAAGAAAAAAAGGGGATTTGCATATGGGGTGCAAATTCACCCTTATACATAAATAAATATTACATTATAAACATTATGCAAGGTGTATAACACACCTTTTCCTAACAGTGAGTTCTAGTTGGCATCAAGTTTTAGGTCCACGTGTCTGAATGTGGATATACAATTGAAGAATTTTATTATTAGGTATTCTATGGTGCTGACCTAATAAGTGTGAAGGTATGCAAAGTTTAAATAAGTGTTGTAGTCTTATGTGGGATTTGTTATAGGTCCATGCTGACCTATTTCAAGTTGTTTTGAGTTTTGAACCTTGGTGCAAAGTGTGTGTGAAAATGATTGAAGGCAACAAGTTATGTTTTAAATATTACATCTAATTAGGTCAGCCTAATCAATGCTTTGCTAGAAGCAGATATATATGTTAGATCATTTTCAGTGTTTTGAGGTGTGTAATGAATATTGTAAATGTCCTACATGTGAATATTAGTAGAGTAGTGCGAATTTAAGTTGTGAATGTTGAGTAGAATATTAAAGTGATGTGAATGTAGAGGAAAGAAAAGTGTTAGATAGAATCAGATGAAGTACATAAAGTCAATTTATTGAGCTTCATCGGAACTATATTTCATGCATATGATGGATGCAATTGTAACAGTTCAAAATAGGTTGTAAGACACAATCTCTCTTCTATCTTTTTCTCTGTGCGAAGTGAGTCCACTTGGACAATGAGTCCACCTTCAATGAGCACTTCTATAAATATACTATAGCTAGTTATAATATATTGTGAGCTATTCCTCATTGTGGTTTTCCCATTTTGGGTTTTCCACATGAAAATCTTGGTGTTTGTGTTATGTGGTGTTGTTGATGTTTCATGCTTTCTCTCTTTATTGCATTTGAATATGTTTTTGCAATTGGATGTTTAATGTTTGAATGGTTTAAGAGAATAGTGATTCACCCCCCCCCCCTCTTTGCATTTTAGGTGTTCAACAATTGGTATTAGAGCTAGGTTCCTTGGAAGGAGCTTAGCCGATTGGGGAAGATCTTAGAGGTTGAACACATGGTTGATATAAAACTTCCTACTCCTTTGTAATAGATTCCAGCTGTAGGAATCATAGAAGAAGATTAAATGCTTGACAAAGATGGAGAACTCAAAGTTTCCCTTGAAGATCTTGAAAGGATTGAAGGTGAAAATAAAGATTTGAAAGAAAATTTTAAAGAAGTAAATGGATGTGTAGAAAATTGAGAGAAATCAAGAAGTTCAGAGAAAGGAATAATGAAGTCAATGAGTAATTGAAGCAAGCAAATGAAACAATCATTATTTTGAAAGTCCAAGTTGAAGAAAAGAAAAGAATTGAGGAAAATCTAAATGCAATGGTGAAAAAAAAAATAAGAGGAATGTATAAGGCTTGAACAAGAAGTTGTGAATATGAGATTAGACCTAGAGAAAGCAAGGAGTTATGAAGAAAAATTCAAGATGGGTGATACAAAGCTTGATTAGATGATTACAAATCAGAAAGGCTCTATAGAAAAAGGTGGATTAGGGTTTAAGATAGGAGAAAGTTCAATGTCAGATTAGACATCAAATATTGTAAAAGAGATTGAATATAATAAGAACAATGGCAAGTAGATCCAAAATCAAAGAAGACACTAGTTAGACAACCAAATGCACAAAGGTACCCATATTTTAATGGTTTTAATCATTCTTGCAATAAATTTAGACATAAGGCAATGGAATGTAGAAGCAAAATAAATCAAAATGTTCCATCTTTCTCTTTCAATGTTTTACATGCAAGAAATTTGGTCATAGAGCTAGTAAATGCAGAATTCAAATGATGAATGGCTATAACAATGGTAGAATGATTTAATCTTTCAATGGTTAATATTATACATGTGATGTATTTCGGTATAAAGCTAATCAATGCAGATCTAGAATGAATGGAAGGAATATTGGCTAGAAGAATATCACTTGTTACAACTACAATAGGCCCAAACACATTGCTAAGTTTTGTAGAAGAAAAAATATGAGGAAGGATAATCATGTAAAGAGGAATGAACCAATAAAAAAGGGTTAATCCGGTAGAATCAAAGAAGGAGATGGAAAATATTTGGAGAAAAAAGGAAGAGACATAAGTTAAGGATGAATCTGGGCCATCCTCCAATGTAGATGTTTCCTCTGGAATCCAAGTTAAGAGCTTTGGATTAGGGGGAGCTTTAATGAGCATCTTATTTCCCCCCACCAAAGAAGTGGTGTTGGTGCCTTAGCACAAAGATATGTGATGTAGATTGACATGCTTGATCAATTGTTGAAGATTGCAAATGAAAATATGATAATGGAAAAGTTTTTAGAGCATAAGAAGTTGACTATGCACATAGTGAAAGGTTTACTAGCTTATTGGCTGAAGAATTTAATGTAAAATTAGGTTAGATCAAAAGGATTATAAGTGATTTCACTAAGGAAAACTCATTCATAATGAGCATTGAGAAGGAACAAATTAATTATGCAAGAGAAAAAACAAAGGGAGAATCTAGTGTTATAGGAGGATCTGGAAGCACAAAAACATTTGGTAGGATAGCTACCACTTCTTCTATTCAGAAGTCCTCCAAGACTAGGAAGCTTGTTGGAGAGAAAAGGAAAACAACTGTTAGTTCTCTGATGAAGGTGAAATCCCCTTTGGTTGTACCTATGAAAAGGACATAGAAGAAGGCTACCCTAGTAGCACCATCTGCCACCCTTACAAAGAAAAGACAAAAAAAAAAGGAAATAAGAGAAAAGATTGTAAGTGTCAATATAGAAGAAGAAGAAGAAGAAGAAGAAGAAGAAGAAGAAGAAGAAGAAGAAGAAGAAGAAATGGAGGAAGAAGGACCACAGTTGGTTCACAAAAGGAGAAGTGAAGCTTCACAAGGTGAAACAAAAGCTAAAAGAAGAAAATTTGACATTATTGACACAAACAGTGAAGAGGAGATAAAGGAAGAAAAGAAAAAAAAGTTGTTCACATGAGGGACAAGAAGAAAGAAGCCACCAAGAAGGCTTCTATGGAAAAGAGGAAGAGTGTAGAAATAAACAAGACTTCAGATGAGAGCAAAGAACAAAAAAGGTAGAATTGGTAAGTCCTCAATCTCCTATGAAATTAGAAGCAATATTCAATAATATTTTTTAGAATGAGATGTTAGGAGATATTGCAACCTTGTACAAAGAAGAAGATGAGGTGGATAAGGCCACCATTGTTGAGGAAATTATCAAGTATATTGTTGTCCTTGAGGTTGACATGAAAACCATTACAAAATAAATACTTGGAGATTTATGGAATGTCTTGATAGAGGGAAAGAAATAAGTTGTATATGGAGAAGCAAGGCTAAGAGAAGAATCATTGGTGAGGATTAGTGCTCCTCTCTCTAAGGAAAACAAAGCCACTTTGGCAATAGTATTCAATAAGGAACTCAAAACTAAGCAAAGGGTGACAACCCTTATGGGTAAAGATGAAAATGATCTTGAAAGACTAAAAAAGGAAAGCATTGAAAAAACAAAAGAGATAACAAAAAAGCTGAGAATGTCACTAGAGAATAAAGAAGAAGTGAATGTGGAGACCCCTACTCTGGAACAAAATATTGAAGGATATGTGTAGATAGATGATGCTCAATATGAGCATGATGAAAATGATAATGTTGCACAATAATACACCTCTAGAAGTGGAAGACATGACAAAAAAGGAATGTTGAGGAAGAAGTGATCAAAGAAGACATTGCAAAGGAAGATGCTCCTCCAGTACTAAAAGAAAACATTACTCCTCTGGTTAACATAGAGAACCTTGTAGAGGAAGAGAATGCAAACAAGGATGATGATGATGAGGGTGCATTTGGAGATGCACAAATAGAAGAAGAAAAACCAACAAAATTTGAAAATACTAAAGAAAATGAATCAAAGGGAAAGGCTATGGAAATTACAGAGCCTTTTGGTGAATCCTCCGGCTCCTCCGAAAATTCCTTGAAGAATATACTAAGCATATAGTTGAATTTCCAACCTGTTGTTTCATCTCAATTGCTATAATGACTGATGCAATAGGGTAATATAGATCTAGACAAGATCTCTCCCCTCTACAAGCTACATTTGGGAGATGTATTTCATGCATTTTCCCAAAAGGAGATCATAGAGACTCACCACAAGAGTGAAAACTTAATGGAAGAAGTAATCAAAGAATTATAGGAGGTCATACCTGGAGCAAACACTGATACATCTCTTAGGTATGGAAAACTTAAACCCTTTAATTGGTTCCTTTAAAGAATATGCATCTCGACTTAAGGATGAAGTAAAAAAAGAGGTAGAGAAGAGATTAAATGATAAGAAGATGATGGAAATCATAGACAAGTGTGCACCTACACAAAAAAATCTCAAAAATGGTGAAGAATGCACAACTTTGTGTGCATGAGGCGAAGGCCTTGTTCTAATATTGTATGAAGTGTCTTGGTGCCACAAAAACTATAAAACATGAGATGGACTCTATTGAGTCCCAGATTATTAAAGTCTCTAGTGCATATGATCTGGCATTGGAATTGTCTGGAAATACAAGGAACACTATTGAAGATATGCATAAGGAGTTTTTCCAACTGCAAGCACAAAAGGAAAATGTCATCTTACAATTTGGAGAGATAAGGGACTTGGTGAGTGACAAATTTATACCTATATCAAGTTCCCTTCTGAGTGCCAATAAGGCTATGTAGATGAATTTGGTACCTAGCACTCCAGAAGAAGAAGATATATTAATGGAGCTTAAAATGTAGTGAAAATTGCTTGGGCTAACATTGAAGACATGGGAAGATGGAAAGAAAGCATGGAAGACCCATCTACAAAAGTTGCAGGCATCAACCTCCTTTAGAACTGACATATTTCTTATCTTTTTGCATTTTAATTTTCCAAATTTTAGATTATTTATAAATATGCAGAGCATATAGAGTAGTTTCCATTATAGTTTTTTGGCTCTTCACTCTGGTATATGACTTAGGGGGAGTCAATTTAATCTTTTTCAATTTGTACATATGCATATATTTCTTAGAGGGAGATTTGATGAATGTCAGAATGATTGATATATATGCCTTTTGGCCTTGATATCAAAGGGGGAGAATTTTAGAGATATTTTGGCATGTTGCCATCAATGACAAGGGGGAATATTGTTGGAAGAATGCCATTGATGATGTTGTTGGCAACATGAGCATGAGGGATACACACAAGGTATATTTCTATGTGTTGTAGTGTTGTCATTGATGTGGAGAGCTTGGTGCAAATCATTACAGATCATTTTGGTTGATTCTAATAGGTCTTGGAGTGTTTGTGTAAAATATTTTTGCAAGATGGTTTGATTTGGTGAAGTCAGTTGTGTTAGAAATTGACTAAGTATTAACTTTGTTAAATCTGTGTAATATAGCATCTAGTTTTTGGGTCCACACTGATCCGCAGTTGAAGGTTTCACTATGCACTTCTAACATTATTCTATTGGTTGTTAGAAGTATTCGATTCCAAAATTTCATCATGTTTTGACTTTTGGTTTGAGAGATCTAAGTAACAAAAGTTCGGTTTGGTAGTTTACAGTTATTTCTTATACAATGCATTTGAGTGGGAGAGTTCGCACTTCTCTACAGATAAGTTTTTGGCTTTACACTTTTGAGGATAAGTTGATATATGGAAATAGAGTATGAATTCCAATTAGTATCGAGTTTTGAGGTACACGTATTTGAATGTGGATACACAGTTAAAGAATTTATTATTAAGTCTTCTGTGGTGCCAACCTAATAAGTGTGAAGGTATGCAAAGTTTAAATAAGTGTTGTGGTCTTATGTGGGATCTATTATAGGTCTATGCCAACCTATTTCAAATTGTTTTGAGTTTTGAACCTTGGTAGGAAGCGTGTGAAAAGTATTGAAGTTGACAAGATATGTTTTGAATATTACATCTAATTATGCTGACCTAATCAATGTTATGCTAGAAGCAGATATCTATGTTAGATCTTTTTTAGTGTTTTGAGGTGTGTGATGAATGTTGTGAATGTCCTATATGCAAATATTATCAGAGCAATGTTAATTTAAGTTGTGAATGTTGAGTAGAAGATTAAATTCACATTTAGATGAAGTGTGTAAAGTCAATTTATTGAGCTTCTTTGGAATATATTTCATGCATATGATGGATGAAATTGCAATAGCTCAAAATAGGTTGTGAGCCACAATATCTCTTCTATCTTTTTTCTCTATGGGAAGTGAATCCACTTGGACAGTGAATCCACCTACAATGAGCACTTCTGTAAATATACTATAATAGGTTATAATATATTGTGAGTTAATCCTCACCATAGTTTTTCCTATTTTGGGTTTTCCATGTAAAAATCCTTGTGTTCATGTGTTATGTGGTGTTGTTGATGTTTCATGCTTTCTCTCTTTATTTTAGTTGAATATGTGTTGGCAATTGGATGTTTAATGTTTGAATGGCTTAAGAGAATACTGATTCACCCCCCTCTCATAATTCTAGGTGTTTAACAAGCTTCAACAAAATGTAATATAATTTAAAAAGAATCCTTCCTTTTTCTCTTTTTGTCAAAAATTCCCTAAACCTTTTTGTTCAATTGAGGCTACAATTTGTGTTCCTCCTAATGGTTCATTGTCTTCTTGCAAAAAATAGGGTTATCCTCATTTTTCTGTTTATATGACCTTTGTAATCCCATCTAGAAGGGGTTTGATTTGGAAAATCATTGTAAAGATAAATTAAAAAAATATCTCTAAAAAATTGTGTTTTTAAACAACTGTAGGAGGTGGTCTTGATCTTTGATGGATTCTCACATGTTGCTTTGTTGTCCCTTTGTGTGGTGTATCATGACTTTACTTTGTGTTATGACTCTCAATGTTTCCTTTTGTTCTAGGTTGTAGTAGGATGTTTCCCCACTTATTTGTATAATTTAAATATAATACAAAAAAATAAAAATAAAAACACACAAAGGACCCATTCAATTTACATGTTTAATCACAATACACAAATTCTAGAATCACAATCGATTTGGATTTATGTTTTCTAGGGAATAAAATTATTTATATTGTAACTTAAATTGAGTGAGATGGTGATTGACCAAACAAATTCTAATCATAATCACCATCTCTAATAAATCACAATTGAAAAAATATGTACCTACATACTTAGGTGAAGCATTAGGCATACCTACACTGGATATAAGGATCTAGCTAAAGCATATCATGAAACAACAAAGTGAACTAGTATGTAATAAAATAACATTAAATAATCAAATCTGTTGGAGCACCCAAGAGCAATTGCAAACCAAAAACAACCTTCACAAACAAAGAGAGAAGCATAAAAAGCTATTTCACTAGGAATGAAATCAAATGCATTGAGACATGATTGATACATAATGTACAAGGTGCCTTATAAAGGCATGAAAAATGCAATGGGTGTGAAAACTACCCAACATGGGAAAAAACTACTTGACTAAACAAATACAATATTAACCCTAAGTATACTTAAGAAAGTGAAAATATTCACACTAACACCCCCTCTTAATTGCAACTTAGGGAAACTAAAAATACAAAATGAGATACAAAAAATGGGTCTTGGAAACAAGGCCATCTTAGGTACCCATGCACAACTACAATGCAAAACAAAAATCTCTCACAATCGGAGAAAAGGAGAAAAACCTTGTGGGAAAAAACCCCTCTCTAAAAGAGAGAAAATAAAAAAAGAATGATGCATGGATGTAGGACTCAATCACACCCCCCAAGGACTACATACATCATGTATATATGATCAAGGATCCCCCCATAGGAAGGAAAAAAGGAGATATCATATCCCCCCATAATGGAGAAGCTCTAATGCGGATGAAGTAGACCTAAAAATAAAAGATGATCCAATTCCTACAACGAACTCCACTCCCCTTAGGAAGAAACAAGTTCACCAGAAGAAGCCACTCCATGTCCAACTAAAAAATGGAGAGAAGTCTCCAAATAGGAATCTCTGAAGAGTGAGGAGTATCCAAGCATGAATAATCCACCACCTAATCATGATAAAAAATAATCAAGAAATGTGACAAATCAAGTCAAGGCTCATCAATATCAATCTCCAAAGACAATATAGATGTATCAACTGCCATGTTGCAACTGTCATCAAAGAGGAGAGAAATCCCCTCAAGTATATCTCTCAAATTTGGAAGATGAGACTCCACAAACAAATCTGAGATGCTTGCCAAATACTCATCTAATAAAATAAGATCTAAGGGATCAAAAATACCTTGCTGTGTTGTAGGATCAACCTATGAAAAAATAGGAAATGTATCAACATGAGTAAGAAGAACTCCAAAGTTTAGTTGACCAATCTCTCCTGAGGAATTGCCAACACTAGAAGGAGGAGTGCGAGGAACATAGTCATCACCATCAATAAAGTGAGAGAAGGTATACAAACGAGACTCATGATCAACACTACCAACTGCAATGATTTTTTCAGTACAAACCTCTCTAATGATAATAGAATCTGTAGTGAATTCCACAGTCTTCAATACCTCTCCATGGGTGATTTGATAGATGGAAAAAATATTTGTGTGCAACTTAGGTATACACAATACATCCCTGAAACAACCATCACCTATCTCAACATTTCCTACCCCCACAACATTCAAAAGCTTATTATCTCCCAATTTTTTTTTGAAAGTGTCAACAAGATGAAGACCCAAAAAGGTATAGGGGATAGAAGCCATGTGGTGAGATGCTCTGAAATCTAAAAGCTATATGTCATGACCAGAATGTATTGTAGAAGTCACTAGTACATGTCCTTTACCCATGTAGTGTTTATCTTCTTTACCACTTGCAAACCCTGCATTTCTAGACTGTGTTGGTTTGGATGATGATGTAGATGGAGATGTAGAAGAAGATGGAGACTCTGATGCAGGCAACAAGATGTTGTTATTCTAAAGAAGGTGAGTAAGCTCATCAATCTTCTAGTATAACACCTATGCTCATCATGTCCAGATCTCTTATAATAAGCACATTTGATCTTCTTTTGTGATGGTTCCTCTTTGGAAGAGGTTTTGATCTCAAGAGTAGGATCCTTAACTTTCTCATTAGACTTAGAATACTTCTTTTGTTTCTTGTTCTTGCCACTTAAAGATTGTGCCAGCAAGGCATGAATCTTAGGAAGAGCATCGATCTGGATCAACTTGACTTGCTCCCCAGCCAGTTGATCACAAAACAACTCAAATGAAGGCATCTTATGGTCATCTCCCATGGCATCCATGGTAGATTATAAGGTAGACGCAAACACTTTAAAATGACCTCTCAATTTTACAAGATCAGGAATATGCACTCATCATCATTTTTGGCATGACCACACCCTTTTAGTTGTGACAAGATCAATTTGAACTATGCAAGGTAATCCTGAATAGTGGGAAAGGCATCAGGAGAGAGAGAGGTGAGATCGACTTCAAGTTGTAAGATTTTGAACTGGTTTACTTTCCCATACAACTTAGCAAGATTATCCCATACTTCTTTAAAGGTCACAATAGATTATTAGACACATGGAAAACTATGAGCCCTCTAGCCTCATCCATTTTGTTTCTATGAAAAAACTTCTCAGAATCCTTAGTGAACTCGGGTTGTTCGACATCCAACATTTGCCAAAGCCCCCGAGATTGCAACAACTGTGACATTTTGAGCTTCTATGTGTGATAGTTATGTGGGGTAAGTGGTTCTATTCTTGGTTCTAACATGACGTGAAAATGAACACAAATTGACCAAGAGGCTACTTCTATGCCCCCAAAATGAATAGAACCAATAATTTTCAATTCCCCAACACTAATTTTTGCCAAAAAAATAAATAAAAAGAAGACAATTTTGAAACTAACAAAGTATTTAGGCTATAATAGATGGCAAAATTTAAACTTGCAACTTTGAGACAAAACTTTTCCAAACATGCAAAATAAACTTCTGCTGACAAGAATCGCCACAAGTTTCCCACCAAGACCTCTGCAGGTTTCTTCAAGTTTCCCACCAAGACCTCTGCAGGTTTCTTCAAAGATAATTAAGGCAACTTCCACCTCAACACAATACGCAATTCACGGCCTCTTCGCTAGAACCTGTAAGAGCATTAGCTGAAATAACGGTTAGGGTGTTAAGGTATAAAAATATATTTGTAAACTTATTTCTCACCAATGTGGGATAAAAATCCTAGATTCAAGGCAACACTGAAATGCACGGGCTCACCTCCAAAGATCAAAGTTGAAACCCTAGACAAAATATTCACCCAGCAAGAGAAATCATCGGATGAGAAAAAATTAGACCCTCCAAAAAATGTGCCTGCCAAGTGACACGTCCCCTCTAACAGGTTTCAAAAAACTGCGCACAAAGACGCCTTTTGCTAATTGCAGAGTCAAACGCCCTAGGAACGCCAAAAGAATGCCTCCAACAAAGATAATGCCTCAAGATATGCTTTGCCGCCTCCAAGAAGAAAAGTCGGGCCTCCAATAGGTATCGCGCCCCATATAAGTGTTTCAATGATTTCAAAAAGAAACCTCCACTTCATCCGTGCTGTCAAAATGCCACTTTTGGAAGAATCGGATATCAGCAAAACTCATTCAATGCAAAATTTCATGGCCTTTGCCAAAAAACGTTGTGTCCTCAACAAAAAATGATGCCAATGAGTAATGGTGCAGCCTCCAATCAACGTTCTCAGAAAATTTGACAGAATACGTGGGCAAAAACACAAAGGCCTTTGAAAAAAAAATCGTACTGAAAAATGACGCCCCCCAATTTGAAAGTTCGCAGCCTCAACCAGTAATTGAATCACAACAAAAAAATGGGAACAATTTTTAGATCGACACCCCACCACTGCAAGCACTTCCTTCAACAACCAAAATGGAGAGCACAAAAAAATATACGCCTAAACTCTCGCCTGGCGAAAACTCTCATGGAAGTTGGTTGCAATAGAACTGCTTGATACCATGTTGGAGCAGCCAGGAGCAACTGCAAACCAAAAACAACCTTCACAAACAAAGAGAGAAGAATAAAAAACTATTTCACTAGGAATGAAATCAAATGCATTGAGACATTTTTGATACATAATGTACAAGGTGCCTTATAAAGGCATGGAAAATGCAATGGTGGTGAAAACTACCCAGCAGGGGAAAAACTCTACCCTACTAAACAAATGTAATATTGACCCTAAGTAAATTTAAGAAAGTGAAAATATTCACGCTAACAAAATCTAATTAGAAATTTTCTACAATTAACATAATACAAATATCAAGTTGTAGAAATTAATAGTAATCTAAAATATGAAACTAGATATAATAATCAATATGTATAACATACATAGTGAAACCAATAAAGTTGAAACACTATAATAGTTCAACCATAGAAAGGCACAACACATACATACTATAATGCATAGTAAGAAATCAAGTGCTAATACAACCATCATTTATAAAGTATAACAAAGACAATGTAAACCATTATTGATAAGTATAATATTATAGTAAAAAAATCAAACAATATACAACACAAATATTCTTGAGGCATTATGTACACAATATTCCAAATAGATTCCCTTAGTTTACTTAAGGGTGTCTTGAACCTTGGTTTGCGAGTCAATCCTATTTGAGCCTGTTAATCCTATTTTGTCTACTTGTTCAACTTCATGACTGGTTCATGAAACTATTTTTATTTTCTTTTTCTTCTTGCTTGTTGATACGTATGTTACATGAATGCATGATTAATGTGCGTTGCTTGTGGTGGCAACTTTTGTGTGCACTTATTGCAGTTTGATGATGTGATAATTATATATAAAAAATTGTTGCCCGGTTTCAATTGTGATTTTTTTTAGTTAATTTTGGGCATTATAATTTGATCCTATGGATCTAGATCACTTTCATGTAGTGTAAATCCATTATGATCCATGGATCTAATCAGTTGAAACACACATTTTTCTAGATCTAGTTTATTGAATTCTCTATACTATGTTGATTGCAAAGGATCAACACTATTTAGGAATACCTTGGAGATTTTGCTAAATCACAAGGGTTGTGTTATCCTCGATTGAACCCCTTGAATAGACCAACTTCATGGTCATAGAAATTATTGAGGAAAACACTCTCCAACCATGTTTATGCTCTATATTAATAATATAAAATTTAGATTCCTTCAAGTGTACTCCAAATAAAAGATTCTCATAAGTATTCTCCTCTTTAATGTGTATAATTTTAAAATGATTTCTTAATTATTATGAATGAACATTGAATTTCTTTAGATACCATTACATAATGATAAATCAAATGAAATAGAATTGAAATGGGTTAGAGTTGATATACATTTGAATTTTAGGGGTCAAATACATAAAATGTCAGATTAATCCTAGTTGCTACATAATTGGTTTGGGATATAAAAGTGTTAATATGAGAATGTGTTTAGTGTATGAATGAGAGTGACTGCAAGATTGGGTGCAATAAAATGTATGAAAATGTGTATATAAAAATGAATATGTAGTAGGATGCCAAAATGGAGAAGTAATATTGGATTGAGGAATGAGTCAAACATTGCACAAGAGTAAACCCTCGATTGATATATAGTTGTATTAATTAATTCCATGAAAATAGCATATAACTAAATGGGAAATGGTATTGGCATGCCACAATGGAGAGAAGTAATGGATTGAGGAATGAGTCAAACTTTGCACAAGAGTAAAACCTTGATTGATATATAGCTTTGTATTAATTCATTCCATGAAGATGACCTATAACTATATGAGAAATGGTATTGGTATGCAAATTTCACCATTATAGCACTTTTTTTTAATCTTCAACTCTTTCATTTAAAAGAGTAAAAATAGACTAAAGTAAAAAAAAGTGTTGTATAATGACTAGTCCCTTTGATTAAAAATACTCACAAATATTGATGGTTATAGTTACCCTACTATAATAAGAATATAACTCTTCTACTAAACAAAATGTTAATTAGTTTATTTTCTTAAGTTGGAGAAATTTTATATCAAATTTATACTGAGTAGAGCCTTATCCACAATAATAATCAAATATTATCTAATCACATGTCATATATAATATATGTGTGTGTATGAATTAGATAGATTTATAAATAGAATATATCAAAATATATATTATAAGTGGTATGAAATGCATACTAGATGATATATTTGTTTGCATGACATTAAATCTTACATCAATTTAAGAAGATAAAAAATGAGTTAGTTACAACAAGAGACATTCAAAGAGTTATTCTATAGTTTTGTTTACATTTTAATATATGTGGTTGTGTTTTACTTTTTATTAACTCTTATTTACCTAAGAGTTATTTTATAGTTTTATTTATTTTCAATATGTTAATTGTGTTTTAGTTTTTATGTATATGGTCACAATTTGATGTTTTATGCCCTACACTCAATGTAATTAAAAATTATCCATTAATATAAATTCACCATTATAGCACACTATTTTTTTAAAATCTTCAACTCTTTTATTTAAAAGAGTAAAAATAGACTAAAGTAAAACAAGTGTTACATAATGACTAATCCTTTTGATTAAAAATACTCGCAAATATTGATGGTTATAGTTACCCTACTACAATAAGAATATAAACTCTTCTACTAAACAAAATGTTAATTAGTTTATTTTCTTAAGTTGGAGAAATTTTATAGGGGTTGACCCCATAGTGCAATGGTTAAGTTGTAAGAGAAACAATTGGGTTGTTTAAGGTTCGAATCCCATGGTGGATAGTGGGATTGCTGTAGGGAGAAACTGACCGCAAGGTCAACAAAGGAAACACTGATGGTGGATATGGTGGCAGCGACAGTGGATATGGTGACACTGGTCGCAAGGTCAACAAAGGTAGCAACGACATTGGATATGGTGGCAACGATAGTGGATATGGTGACGACTATAGTGGTAAAGGTGGTGGTGGCAGTGGTGGTTATGGAGACATCGAGGATGAGGTCCCCTATATGTGGCCTCATTGGTTCATAGCTCCAGTCAAAAAGCGTAGGGTGCTACCCCTTAGCAATGATTTATTGAACAAAAAACAAGTTGGAGAAATTTTATATCAAATTCATATTGAGTAGAGCCTTATCAACAATAATAATCAAATATTATCTAATCACATGTCATATATAATACATGTGTGTGTATGAATTAGATAGATTTATAAATAGAATACATTTAATATATATTGTAAGTGATATGAAATGCATACTAGATGATATATATGTTGGCATGACATTAAATCTTATATCAATTTTTAATAAGATTAAAAAATGAGTTAGTTACAACAAGAGACATTCTAAGAGTTATTCGATAGTTTTTTTAACATTTAAATATATGTTGGGTGTGTTTTGCTTTTTATTAAACTCTTATTTACCTAAGAGTTATTTTATAGTTTTATTTATTTTCAATATATGTTAATTGTGTTTTAGTTTTTATGTATATGGTCACAATTTAATGTTTTATGCTCTACACTCATTGTAATTAAAAATTATCCATCACTATAAATAGGCAAACTAATAAATTAAAAAAATGGTGCATAATAAATTTAGAATTTGGACAAGTTCTAACCAAACTACATTATATTCCCCACCACAAGTTGCTTATTTCATATGATAAACTAAATTGAATTAGTTTATGATGTTAATGATTGCTTCTACATATTCAACTTGTTATGGCAATAATTCTATGGAGATTCTCATGAAGAGATGAAATCATTATATAACTAGTACATATTCAACCTATTAGAAGAGAACCATCTCCATGGTGAATATTTTCAAGGAGAGAACTCTCTAATCTTTGGCATAGGTTCTATAGCCTTTATTCAAGAATAGTGGACATTACTCAAGAATACCAAAGAAGGATCAAATAAAAAAAGGAGCTATTGAACCTTATTTTGGATAAGTCATATTTTTTCATGTTTAATAGTCAAGATGGAATCAACTTCACTAGAAAATGTGTTATTTTGGGTTTTCAATTTTTTGCTTATGCTTTGAACTACCCATGTTTTATACTTATGCTTTGAAGTGCTCATGTTTATCTTTTATATGATTTAATGCAATGTGTAGAACCAATTTTGATGTCCCTATTTATATTTTCACATGCTTAAGGGTGAAGTAAGAGAGATTCATTACTATATTAGAGAATGGTTGAGTTTTTTCAATGGAATGTTTTTTTATACTAGATTTCTTTTACTTGAAAGGAGTTTTTTAGCAAAAAAATTTTGTATTTCCTTTCCTTTCTATCATTTTTTAATTATTTTAGGTCATACATGTGCACACTTCTATTTCATATCTTTATTAGGATTCTTTTTATCTACATATGATATCGAAGCATGGTTTGAGCTTTGTTTAAAGGGTGAATGTTTCTTTTACTTGTGATAAATTTTGTCCTAAGAGGGAGCTATAGATTTGAGGATCTAACCATGAGAATGACGAGAAGCATAATAATAGAGAGAAAAAAATATTGATTTTTTTTTGAGTTATGGAAATTAAAGATGGAAGATTTGCTTGTTGATAAAGATTAGTGGATTGTTCATATGGAAGTCAAAAATCAAGAGATAAATAGTTAGGCGGAAAGGGATTGAAATTGATAGGTAAATTTAATGCTTTAAATAATAGTTCTAAGAGACAATTTTATAACTATGATAAAATAATGAATGATAAGAGGATTATAGATCTCAAAAAGGTTGAGAAGGGAAAGTCGACTAAATATGCTTTTTCCATAGAATCAAAGACCTTAGTTGAAGATTCAAAAGATAGTTTTGGTTTTTATAAGCTCAAGTGAATGTTATGATGAATGGGCGATAGATTTAAGTTCCCCTTTTTATATGAATCCTCATAAGGAAAGGTTCAATGCATATGGGAAAGTTAATGGAGGTGATTATTCCTAGGAGATTATATGACACATAAGATTATAGGTCAAGGAAAAGTGAAGCTAAGGATATAAGATGGAAGAATTAAAACCCTCCCTAGTGTTTTACGTATTTTAGATTTGGAAATAATCTAATTTCAGTAAGAAAATTAATGATGTAGGTTTGCAAGTGGTATTCAATATGGATAAGGCTCAAAACATGTTTAGTTATGTCAATTTGGATAGGAAACTATAATTAGAAGTAATGATGGTAACTTGTTATCTTATTAATAGGTCACCAAACTCAACATTGTTGGATATAACTCAAGGAAGCATGAATTCATAAGAAACAAGTCCTCACTAAAAAATTTAAGGGTTTTGATGCTTATAATTACTTTCCCAAAGAAAGGAGTTAGCTAAATTATAAATCAACAAAGTCTATATTTGTGGGATATAGTAGTGATATTAAATGATATAAGATATGAAACTTAGAAACACAAAAATAGTTCACATTGTTGTAATGTAATTATTTTGCAAAGAAAGAGGGCTCCAAAATAAGAGAAACAACTAGAGAAAGAACTTGAAAGAGTTCATGTGGAAACAAAAGATGATAGATCTATGTTTGAATTAAAAATAATTGTAGGAGAAGTAGAGAATGAGTTGGTAGAAGAGAATGCAAAATTAGCATTTGTAAAATTAAAGGATACATATTTAGAGGAATTAAACTATAAATTCTATATTTGAGGAGATTAGGTCAAGTAAGAAGAAAAATAGAAAGATATAGAGATCCTTGATTTTTAATATGCATCTCTTTTATCTAGTTTATCTAAAATTGATGAATCTCCTTATGCTATTAAGAAAAAACTTAGATCAAATGAAAAAGAGTCTTGGAGAAATTAGACTTTAGACCTCTAAGTTAAATTACCCCATAGATGCAAACCGATTGGTTGTAAATGATTATTTAAAAAGAAATATAACATAAAAGGAAAATGTAGAAGTGTAAATCTTGATTAGTAGCAAAGAAATTCTCTTAGGTAAAGGGAATTGACTTATTTTTTTCCTCCTATTGTAAAACTAATTTCAATTATATTTTTATTAGCTATGTTTTGTTGCTTTTGATCTTGAAATTGAGTAGATGGATGTAAAGACAACATTTTGTATGGTGAGCTTGAGAAAGACATTGAATGGAACAACAAAAAATATTATGAGCAAAAGGTAAGGATGACTTAGTGTGTAAGTTAAAAAAAATCTTTTATGATTTGAAGCAATTCTCAAGTATGTGGAATCACAAATTTGATAGATATGTTGTGGGACTTGGGTTAGATCATAACAAAACTAATTTGTGTGTATTTCAAATAGAAATAAAAAAATATTATCATAATGTTATATGCAGGTAACATGTTATTAATTGGTAACAATATGTCAATGATTGGTTTAATTAAGTCTTAGTCACTTTCATAGTTTGACATGGAAGATCTTGGTGGTGCAAAATTTGTTTTGGGCATGGCAATTAAAAGGGATTGTACAAACACAAATTATGGTTATATCAAAGGAAATAACATGTGAGTAATCAATTTATTGTTAGTAAAAAAATATTTGTTGAACAATGTCTTACTATTTTTAGAAAATATGTCAAGCTCCTTATGCTAGTGCTATTGACAGTCTTATGTATGCAATGGTTTATATTAGACCTAACATTATAAATGTAGTGGCAATTGTGAGTAGATATTTATCCAAATCAAGTAAATAAAATTATACTTTTATGAAAGGGATTTTTAGATATCTATGTGGCACCTTAGATTATACAATTTGTTACCAAGGAGGAGAAGATGAAAATACCACTACGAATTTGCAAGGATTTGTAGAATTTAATTGTGTTGGACACATTTGATTGTCAAAGATATACTAGTGGATATTCATTTAGTATTTTTAGAGAAGCAATAAGTTGGATGAGTAAAACACATATAATGGTTGCATTATCTACAATAGAGGCAAAGTATACGACATCTACTCATGCCTATAGTGTGGCTAAAAGGGTTGCGCTCAATAATTGGTTTGGGACAAAAGATGGTAAGGACTCATAGTGATAGTCAAAGTGTAACATATTTCGCCAAGAATCTTGCTTATCATGCTTGATCAAAGAATATTAGAGCACTATACCATTTTGTGAGAGAAATGATTGACAGTAAAAAAAATATTGTTGGGAAAAATTGACATAGAAAAAATGGTTTTGATTCATTGACAAAAGTTGTGAGTACTAAGAAAATCAACAGGCAAGTTTGTTCTCCACAACTGATGCTTTAAGAGTATGTCTCTTACATAAAGTATTCAACAAGTGGGAGAATGTTGGATAAGCATTTTATATTGTCCATGTTTAATAGTTAGGATTGGATCAACTGACATATTTTTTGAAATTTTATTTTAAGATTTTTCTATTTTTTCTCATTCTTTAAAGCACTCGTGCTCATCTTTTGCATGATTTCATACAATGTGTAAAACAACTTTAGATATACCTATTTAAATTCACAAATATTTAAGAGTGAAATAAGAGATATCCATTATTGTATAAAAAAAATAGTTGATACTTTTAATAGTGAACAAAAAATATTTTCAAAACATGTGTATATCAGCATTTTTTGATTCGTAACATATGTATATCATCTTTACTTTCCATTATTCTTTATTTTTCAAAATATATATTTACTACTTCTATTCAACAGATTTATTGAGTTTCCTTTTCCCTACAACACTTAATTCATTTTATATTATTCAATTGAAAAAATTCCCCAATTCCTATTCTAAAACCTTTATTTGAAAATAGTGTACATTACTTTTAAAAAATATCAAATAAAGAGCCGTTGAAACTCATCTCAAATTATTCGATTGTAAGACGAGATCTCATCTCTCCAGTCCCTGGATATGTTCTATAAGCTTTTGTCTTTCCTTCTTGTTGCCTTCTTGGCATTCTTGAGCAATGTCTACAGTTCTTGTAGAAACTATTCTGAGGATTGGAGAGATCTGCTTTTGTAGAAAGCATTGAGATTCTCTTGTAACAGAGTGAGTATATACCACGGCGATTTCATCCACTTCTAGAGAATCTCTGTAAAATTCTTTTTGGTAATAGTCTTGGTTTGGTTTTGGGTTTCCCCTGGTATTGGGAAACTGCATATCTCTTATCACAATTATATAATCCTGTTCAAAGAAATTGGGAAACGAAGCGCGCCACTAGAATTCATTTACATAAAAAATATCCTTTAACTCGAGCATTGCAGTCATGGAAATGCTTTAGAGAAGAATCTTGAAATCAGGTTTGCCTCCGTTGCATTACTCAAAACTGAAAGATATTTATTCATTTTTTTTCTTTAAACGCATAATGAAAGCACACCGATTTTAAATTTGAATTTCTATAACATTTCATTATATTAATTTTCTTTTTGACTTTTAGCCCTAATTTGTTAGCATTAGATGCTACCTTTTTTTTTTTTTTTTGTGTAAAATGCTGTCATGTTGTTTTCATTAATATTGAATCTCTTATACAGTTATTCTTTATATTATTTTTTTATTATGTAAAAATAGAATACGGATTTACTGTTTTTATTATGTTTTATTATTTGTATTAAGTAATTTTGCGTTAGAAATGCTAAAAGAATCCCAAAATTCAAAACCCTGTAGATCTCTGTTTCATTCAAAATATGAAAATCTATCTTAGCATAGTTCTTAAATTTGCAGGATAAATTAATAACTCCATTAAGTAGGGTTATTTGGATACATTTTAGTTCATCTTTAAAATTTTTACCTCAAGGTTTTCCAAAGTTTATGTAATTAGAGGACAAAATCCTTCAGTAAAGATTGATGATATAGTTTATTACTTTATAAAACAGGGTGTCAGATGAAACTTATACCAAAACTTTTGAATACTCCAGGATTTGAATATTCTGTAGTAAATTATTTGCTTAGAATCTTAGATCAAGATTAAAATCCTGCTACTCTCTATAAGAAACCTGATCATCATGCTATAAAAGCATTTCTGAACATTAGCAGACATGAGATTTCCACAGTCCGTGTAAATCATTTCTGACCATTGTTAAGATGGCATTTCTGATCATTGGTACAAAGGCCTTTATAATTCGATTTAGCTGTCAAGATTTCCTATTAATTTAAGCATAGCAGAGATGGAAATGCGGCATAGAGAACAACCCTAAATTCATTCCAAAAAATGTAACTAGAAAGATATATAAATATTTATTTTCCCTAAATGCTGTAATGAAAACAGGGCACTCTGAAATGTTGAATTTCTGCTACATTTATTGTCATTTTATTTTATTTTTAAAACATTTTAGCCCTCATTATTTAACATTAGATGCTGCCATTTTTTTTCTTTAATTAGAACGGTGTAATTTTGTTTTTCGTGAGCTGCAAAGCAATAACATCGAACCTCTTCTTTATTTATTCTTCATATTATTTATTTTATTTTATGGGATATCGATTTATGTTATTCTTTTAGATCCTATTATCTTTACTAAGTAATTATGTACTACAAATTCTAAAAGAATCCCCATATTTAAAATCCTGTAAAGCTCCGTCTCATTTAAAATATGAAAATCTATCATATAATTTTTTCGTTAATTTGTTGGAAAAATTAAGAACTTCATTGATTGGAGTTCAGGTCTTCACAAGCAATATGCAATTATAGTGCAATATTTTTGAGTTAAGAGAGTTTTAGGTAAAAATCATACCGGAAATTTTGAATGCCGTAGGATTTGAACATTTTGTAAGAAGTTATTTGTTTATAATCTTAGATTAAGATTAAAATCTTGTTCCTCTCCATAAGAAATCCATTCATCTCTCCATAAGAAATCCATTTATCAAGCTACAAAGCAATTTTTGATCATTGTTTACAAAGCATTTCTGACCATGGAAGATTAAAAATGCGTGGGGATGAGAAGGCCAACAGATAAAGACCAACTACATTCAACTACATTCTTTGCTTGTCTTGTACATTATTCAAGATGTATTAAAGGAGGTTTGTAAGCTTGTATTTTTAATAGAGGATTTCGGCAAAAAAATCAGATGTATTTAAAATTCATGTATGACATACTCTCCTCCAAATCTTTCAGTGAGTGGGGAATATATTGTGCCTTCTCAAGGCCTGTCTTCTGGAGGTAGCTGGCTTTCTTCTTTTCTTTTCATTGAAAGACAAATCGGCACAGGAAAGTGTTACATATTTCTGCAGTGCTTGTGTTAGAGGTTATACGATTGTGCATAACTGCATTAGATTGGACCATGGTGCATCTTATTTTTGCACATATCCAACATTTCAATTGTCCGAGCCATGATCACTGGTACATAATCCTTGTGTATATGCTCGGCCTATTTGGTCATTGTTACAAGAGCATTGCATCGTAAGACATTGAAAGATGTTATCATTTGTAGGTTATTTGTGCTTGATTGCATTTATTGATGTGAAGTGATTGCAAGAGTTGTTCTAGTTTCACAGTGTAAATTTTACTGCTTATCCATCATATCCTATTCAACAGCTGCCTCCAAAGCAAACTTAGGACTATTGTCATTTTAAATACCAAATGCCTTGTCGTAATTGTAACAACCAATGACAGTCCATTAATAATTTTTTCTGGACAGTTTTCCAATTCTGTGCACAAATGTCTATGGAACAACCATGCATATTTAATGTCCCAGCTGCTGTCACAAACTCACTCACATTGGGCTTCCAGTCCCTGTAGCAGAAATGATAGCAAGATCCGTGGAGAAGGTCACCCTAGGCAACCTACCATTCAATCTTTTCCTAGTGATATCAAACCCTTGCAGGTGTCAGATACATGGCCGAGATGTCCTGGAAACAAGCTGTCTTGAATGACAGATGTTACTATTGTCTACATGCTTTTAATGCTCTTATGAATGTAGCCTGACAATGGTTTTCTAAGTTTCCTAGTTCGCAGCTGATAGCTTTGTTTAGTTCTCTTACCTCCATGTTTTAACTAGTTAAGCTTTTTCATGCATTGTTTTATTGCTTAATGTTTTGCTGTTAAAGAGTATGACCGCATAGCAGTAGACATTTTCATCTTGGCCTAATATCTAATTTTGTCTCACATTAATTCTGTCATATTGCAGAGTCATTTTATTATTAATTTTTTTAAAAGATAATGAGGAAGATGAAGTGGGTAAAGGTCAACATAAACCGTTTATTTGCTGATATCATATAGGTTACATTAAATAGAGGATGGACGGGGACCTAGATATTGAAATGTTAAATTCCTCCAGCAACCTGTAGAGAATGATAACAGAAAAGATAGAGAAAATAGGTCAACAATGAACATTATCTCAATACCTAATCAATTATTACGAAGATAGATGATGGACATAAATTAAAGACAAAATAAAATTCTTCCAGCAAGCCTTATAAGAAATTAAGAAGATTCAGAGGAAAAGTCCTCTAACCAAACTTGTGAAGTTTCTTCAAGAAGATAACAAGCATTCTCTACCACAGTAGGAAAACTTGGCAAGCTATTGTTGGACTTGAGAGTTTTTCTAGTGGGCAAGTTACTCATCAGGGACTTGTGGCTCAAGTATTTCCAAATTACTTGTGAGTTAGTTAGTGAAACTTGTTGAGTTGGATTGCGCTACGAGACGGATCATGGAGGTAGAATCTCTTGAGACTTGGATGAAAGTTTTCTCAGGTGGAAGGGAATTCTATTTGGACCGCTCAACTTTATTTCTGAGTGGGGGGGGAATTATAGTTCCTAATAGTTGCATCAGTGGAGTAGATAACCAGGAGTATGGAACCTTATCGAATTCAGTGAATGGTTGGCTTGGTGCAGCCTTTCCCCTTCTGGCTGGCCTAGCTCTCTAGCGGAGGTCGTGGGGGTGGGAGAAGTAGGGTTCTATGCCCTGATTGGATTGGGAGGGGGGGTCAATATGTTCTCTTCTAGCTCCCCCTCCTAGAGGAATGAAGGGGTTGGGTTTGGGTCCAGTGGGTTGGGTCCAGCACAACTGGGTAATGAGTGTTAGTTGGGTGGGGTCAGCTTGGGTAATTAGCTCAGCTTTCTGTTTGCCCTGGACTTGGCAAGTTTTTGCAAGGACTTGCTGAAGGAAAATATACCGTAAAATGATTTATTTTCATTGTTCATCATTTTTGTCTTCCAATAGGTGCATTCTTAGTGAATTTAATTGATTGTTGGCTGATTGAGATTAAAATTTCAAAGGATGTTGGTTGAAATGGATAAAATTGTGAAAAATGGTATATGCAATGAAGGTCTATGTGGCTTTGAAACTAAAAGCCTAATTTGGGCCTAGTGGCAGGGGTTCCATCCCTTGATCTCACTCTATATCGCATTCGTGGAACATATGAGGGACATTGCCACCTCTAGACCCCCACATTGGTTTTAAAAAGCAAAACATAAAAATTGTTTTGGTTAGTGCCAAAAGTAAAATCAGAGTTTTTCTGTTTATTTGGCTTGAAATAACGAAATCCCCATTTCTGCCCCTATTTTTATGAAGTTTCTTGCAATTTTTTGTAACCTGATTAAACCCAAGTTTTTGAATCATTTATACTTTTGCTTTGTAAAGTCAATCGCAATTCCAAGTCATGCTAATATAATCAAAATAGACTTATATATTCTCTAATTTTGTTCTTTGTGCTTCTCATCCCTTAATTTTTTTCTTTTGCATAATTACGCTTTTTGGTGCTGAGCTTTGCTGAATCCCAAGTTTGAGCCAAAATTTTGGGCTGTTGAGTCTGTGCTGAGTCTAGGTTTTCCTACTGTGATCTCTAAAAATCAGGAGGAGCCTTAGGTAGGAACAACTTTTGTATCTCATCTTCAATGAAATTCTCATAATGCACAAATGAACTCCAAAAGCTATGTGAAAAAAATAATAGGAGCAACTGTTCAAGGCTCAAAACAATAGTTAAATGTAATTCTGTCTTTATTACACAGACACACAAAGGAACCATGTGTTTTAAGTTGTGTACTTGATGATCTTAGAACACTTTTCTACCCATACACACTACAAAGATGTAATGTCCCCTTCCAGTTGACATCTCTCAGTGCTTGAGATTAGCCTATTATGTGACCCTCGTAGGCTGATAAGGTGGATAGAGGGTCTTGTTGAGGATTGCTTGGTTTTAGTTGGCAGAATCATTCAGTTTGGCTTTCGTTCGAGGTCGTTCAGACATCATTTGCTTGACTTACTATTTTTAGTAAGTGGAGACACTCAGCAGAGCACCCCTGCTATTTTTAGCAGTATGGTTTGGTCATATGTGGATTCAGTCACTTATCATTTGGCTTCAGACGGTTCGTCATTGGACCTGTTTTGAGAGAGATATTAATATTTATTTGCTAAAATAAATATTAATTAATTTTAAGCTTATATTATAAAGTTATAATATAATTAAATATTATAACTTAAGTGACTTTATGGAAGGGGTCGACCATCATGAAGAAGGGGCCACTTTTCAATTATTATTTATAATTAAAAGTGCGTCCAAACTATGGGAAAATAAAAAGAAGAATTTAAAGTTTATTTAAATGATGCTTTTTGGAGAAAATCGACCCAACTGAGGAATTATAAGTTTCTTTGAGAGAAACTCATTTCATTATGTTATGAAATCAATTTTAGCCAATTTCTTCTTCAGAAAACGGAGCCAAGGGTTTTAGTTTTCGTTTGCATTGGAGAACAAGCCATCTTCAGTGTTAGCAGTTCAGAGGCTATGAAATATCAGCTGATTTATTGCCTGCAGTTGAGAGCTTCATCCAGAAGTTCTATTTGTGCTTAAAGGTGAAGATTTTTATTTAGGGTTTGAAGATTATTGAAAGTCTATCAAGTGCAGACTTGAAGATTCATCATTGGCAGCCATTTACGATCAGATTTCAAGCTTTGTGTTGGCTGCTACAGTGATGCGTGAACAGTACCCGTGCTACAGTAGAAATGCTACAGTGATGTGCTTGGTTGGTGTTGCTTTATCGATATTTTGAGAGGGTTTCTATTGCTGTGATCATTTCCAGAATTTGCCAGTATGCTGATATGAAGTTTGCTGAGAAACATTTTTCATATTGCTGGTTACACTCCCATAATTTGTTGTGATACAGTTTCAGACCTGCAATGATAGAGTCTGCAACCATTTTGAGACTGGGAAATGACTTCCTGAGGTTGGCCGTACAAATTCTTCATCAATCTGGAGTGGCTGCAATCAGCAAATCAGGTTTTAAAATAATGCAATCAGCTTTGCTTTTTTTGTCTGCATGTTAGGGTTTCAATATTGTAATCTCTGAGAAAGAATAATATAACTATTGCTATCGATTCAGGGATCTATATGCGTCAGATTTTACCTTATTGTAGATTTTAGAAGCATTTCTTTCAAAATCGCATTATGTTCTTTTTATGCAAAAACCTCAAAAAAATAAAAAACCTTCAAAACACAAAAAAGCAATCAGTTTAAGTATCAGGGTTGAAGTTGAGCCAATTAAGGTTCTTCACAAAAGACTGCAAGTAAAAGAAAAAAACAATAGTGAGAAGGCATTATAGTCACATTTTAAAGATGGTCAGAAAACAGTATTGTTGAGCATTTGTTAATGTAGGACTAATATTTGTTCCTTTATCCTATTTTCATTAGCAATAAAGAGGGAGGACATTCTAAAATCTCCTGCATATTTTAGAGCTCTTTTGTCTTTGACTTGTAGCAGTAAACCCTCTGTAAAATCAGAGAAGATTGCTTTGCAATTTGAACTTGCCACAACAAGTTCCAGATTTCTAGTAAAATATCAATGTATCAGAACATTTGGATGCTTACCATCATACATACAAACAACATTAGCATCTCAGCTAATAATACATTCTAAACATAACCCAATCATACTGCATTTGATACTATCATCCTCAGGCCTTCCACATCACTTGGGTCACAAGACTCCTTTAAAGATGATTTAGCTATTTAAGCCACCACTTACTGTGTTAGAGAAAATTTATGACTATTTTCTAGTTTTGAAAACATTTTGGTCAGAAGATTCTCTGTATGGTACATTTGTAATCTCCACCTGGCAAATAGCAATTTTTGTAAGCATTCAAATCTTTTTTCCACTTTACTTTCTTCTTTCTTGTTGATTTGATATATTCTTGATCTGTTTTGGATCTCAGGCCTTTACATTTATATAGGCTATTGGTCATGGTTATTAGCCTGGATTGTGAGAGGATTTCCTTCACACAGATAAGATTTATTGAGCAAAGATTATCCAGTGTGTCTGCTTTAGTTTCAATCATAAGTTAAGGTGTTGCTCACACCAGCATGTTCTCTTAAAACGATCACTGGCACATTAATATGCTTCCTTGTGGTTTACTTGACAATAAGAGCTTCCATGCAAGCCCTCCTCTTTTGGTTCTTTCTAAAGATTTGGTAAGTTTCCACCTGTTTTTTTTTTTTCAAAAAAGAATTAACGCATACAATATTAAAGTAAAAAAATATGATAAAGGTTAGGAGCTACATAGAATTCTTAGAATTGAGAAATTAGATATAAAATCTAAAAATTAGACTTGACATGTAGAAATCGAACTTGAAAGAAAACAAAGACTTGGTATGTCTGAAAGATGCGCAAAAGCTGGATTCTGCTTGGAGAAGGAGGAATTTCCTCATTATGGCCAGTATCTTGACATTGAGCATTTTATTGGGCTGTGAGTTGAATGCAGGGTTACATTTACAACATTGCAAGTGTTAAGTACTTCCAACATAGCATGGAATATGAAGTGTCCCACCCCAAATTGGATGATAATTGTTCCAAAATTCTTAAGTTGACATATTTCATTTGTCAATCAAGTACAGATGATCTGGTTATGCATGATAGCATTTTCTGAACATGAAGCATGATAAATAATGTGACTTCCAAACACAATCATTAGCTAACTGAGTGCATCACTGATTTCTTGTATTGTAATGAACAGCTGTATATACAGGACAGGTAAATAAGATCTCAGTGACATAAACATGTGTACAGCAGTTAAGGAATTTCGCTCAGAACATTAATATGGACTGATTACACACTTTAAGACTGATCAGAAATACATATCAGAACTGTACTCCCTTAATAAACAACTCGGAGATTGATTTATTGACTTCAATCATATATATGCTTACGACATTTGATATGCCCTTATACTTGAACATCATTTAACCAATAGATTTCTGAGTATGAGTAGTAACTGATTACCCAATGATGGACAACCGAGAACTTATATCAGACCTTACAAAACAGCGATATTGCTCATACAGTTACAGTGAACCATGTGACTGATACAATGCCATATCTGACAATAAGAGGTAATGAAGATTAGTACCCAAACCTGGTTATCTAGATGCCACAGCCTGGAGTGAATGCGCAACAGTTTCCAGATGGTGATATTATCTTCTTAAGACAGACACCTATGCCCAGATTGGATGTATTTGCCTCCTTCACACAGCCAACACTTCCCTAATTTCCATGCAGCTCCCAGAATAATCCCATGCACAGGTAGTAGCAGTATATCAGATCACCCAACAAGATAGCTCACTAATTTTCTGAACATTGACCAATCTGATTACTAGGTTAAACAACCCAGACTTGAGTGGCAGCTTATACAATGATCACTGAGTATTAAATACTGACTGATTCACTCATATATGACAATCCAGAATTTAAATCAGGGTGAGACATCACAGTGGTATCAGAGTGGTTTCTTGCCACCCTGTTGGGGGTTTAAATTATATATTTAGTGAGCTCACATTTGTCAACATTTGAGTAACCAGCACTCTTACTGACAACATAGTTGTTGGAGTATCAAAATGCTTTCGAGTGCCCTTTTTATATCTTCTCCCAAATGGCACGATTTCCAAGAGGCTTTTTAATCATTTAAAATGCTATAATTTATTTGCTTTTGTTGAATTTATAATATACCTCTTAAAGTTGATGCCCAATAAGACTTAAATGCACTTTTAATAATTTGACTTTATAATCATTAAATATCCCTTTCATAATAAAGTCAATTAAAAACATTTAATGATGTGCACTTTATAATAATTAATTATTATTAAAGCATTACTTTAATAATAATTAAAACTTCATAACTCCAATAATAAACCTCATAAATTAATTCCGTTTGTGCCAGGAGGTAGCCCACTGAACTCATTGCTCACTAGGGGGCCTTACTATAAATAATAAGGTGGGCCTCTATCATCCAACTAAATTACTATAAATAGTAAGTGTATACAAATGAAGCTAGAAACCCTTGAATAGCCTCTGAATAAGCCAAGGATCTAGAGATGCCAAATACTGCAAACTGCCAATTGAGATACCAGATATCTCCAAAACAGGGCCCTCTAATCACCATTATTAGCCTACAAAGACTCGATGATAGGCTAAACCTCCAACTCTGATGCTCGCTCAAAAAGCAGACACTACAATTCGCCCTCCCCAAAATTGCTTGTCCTCAAGCAATCTCAACTGAACTGGAAACACTACTCTACCAGAAGCCCAAGGGAAGAACTATAGAATGACCCACATATCACCTAACAACTCTAGCAGCACTAGCATAAACACAACTGCACAAGGATAAATATCATACCAACTGTCCAACTCATGCTCACAAGATTTGTGCATCGAAATCAGCTCGTGTACATGTGGTTTACAGGTGAAACTATATGCAAACCACACAATGTACACACTGAAATATTCATCAACAAACCCTGATTGGAATCCTGATGCACAAGGAGGATCCCATAGCAATCTATAGAGTGCCAACAATATATCCACTAAATCCATAGGGTAGGAATCAAACTATGCTTAACAACACCACAGGCAACTACTCCAATGTAGGACAATCTACCAATCATAAAAACATTGCATAATATCCCTGGATCATAAACCCAAAATGGAAGTCTGCCATGCATATCACCCACATACTTCCACTGCACTACTTTGATATCTACTTCACCATGCTGAGAATGGTGAAGCAACACAATGGGATCCATTCAAACTACAGTGCCGAACTTGACACAACCTAGATCCCAATACAACCGAAGCTCACATCTAACAATCCTAAAGAGATAAAAGTATTATCACAACAACTCTCCCCATCCTTTGCAAACCTCCTATGGATGTGACGACTATCTCTCATGGGTGTTGGAAGATATGTAATTGCTCCTCCTAAATTGCTAATATGAAGCGAAACAACACCCCCAAGATTGCAAGTCCAACCAATGGGAAAACAAATGATGCTAACAGGAACATATAATGATGGAGAATCATCCCTATGCCGATCTCCCAAGTCGAGGAAATGATTTAACTCTCCTCCTTCACCTTGGAAAGAACTAACCAAGCCATCATTCCTACTGACACCACAACCTCCCTGAAACCATGTCTCCAATGGAAGATATGTAATTGCTCCTCCTAAATTGCTAATATGAAGCGAAACAACACCCCCAAGATTGCAAGTCCAACCAATGGGAAAACAAATGATGCTAACAAGAACATATAATGATGGAGAATCATCCCTATGCTGATCTCCCAAGTCGAGGAAATGATTTAACTCTCCTCCATCACCTTGGAAAGAACTAACCAAGCCATCATTCGTATTGACACCACAACCTCCCTGAAACCATGTCTCCAATGGAAATATTTGAGACCAAGAAGTAGCCAACTCTGTTAGATACATATGAGCATGATGGAAATCTGATCTCTGATCCTACGAGCAATTCCGCGCAAACAACTAAGTCGAGCACTTGTAGTCTCTAGTTCCATCTTCTATAGATGGTAACACTTCATCCCCCAATGGATGATATATCTTCCGAGCCAAACCACACCTACGCATCATCAAGTGATCTGTGTGCAGACTAAAGGAGAAGTGATGAGCACTCCTAACTATGCAGTCAAGATAGAATGCACATGCCTACATCAATGGTTGATTGTCATAGTCATGGGGAACACACTCCTCATCACTCTTATCTCCCGAATCAGAAGATGGCTCATGTCTCCGATCCTGAATGGCTAATTGGGTAGATGCTTTGCAACCCCTCTCTGCGTACCCAATAGCATAATCTCTATCATGAAGCAAATGGAGGTGTTCAGATTTTATTTCCTCCAAAGTGCTCTTGATAAATTGCAAACTACGAATAGGAGTACCGATTGAGACCCCATACTGTCTCTCTTGAAATTCTTTTGACCAAAGGAGGTACTCAACATACTTATGTGTGCAATCAAAAAAAGATAAGGTTTGATCAAGCTTCTCTCTAGTGACCTTTAGCTGATCCCTCCATCTTTGTGGCTCAATAGAATGTTGACCCAAATCAGCTGCATGGGATGAAATCTCTGATTTGCTTCCAAGAGAGGGAAACAAATCAACATGAGTACTAAACTCCCCACTAGATGACACCTTGCATACCTCTTATGAAAAAGATGGAACAGCGCTGTGATCAGTCACACAACTCTCTGCATCACCTGAAATGGGACTATCCTCAAGAACACCAAATCCAACACATTGTTCCCTACTAAACTCATCCAAACCATTCATCCCATCTGTGTCACCTGCGCCTGTAATTGAGATGGATGTTGCCACATCCTCATTATGCACATTATCACAATCCATGGATGTATGCTCATCAACAATTGTTGCCATAGATATCTGAACTGTATCTGTAGGTGATGAAGACCGCACTAAGCTCAACTCCACGGTAAGTTGCATGGGATGAAATCTTTGATTTGCTTCCACGTGAGGGAAACAAATCAACATGAGTACTACACTCCCCATTAGATGATGCCCTACATACCTCCTATGAAAAATATGGAATAGAGCCATGATCCGTCACACAACTCTCTGCATCACCTGAAATGGGACTATCCTCAGGAACACTAGATGTAACACATTGTTCCCTGCTAAACTTATCCATACTCATCCCATTTGTGTCACCTGCGCCTATAATTGAGATGAATGTTGACACATCCTCATTATGCACATTATCACAATTCGTGGATGTATGCTTATCACCAACTGCTGCCATAGATATCTGAACTGTATCTGTAGGTGATGAAGACCGCACTGAGCTCAACTCCACGATAAGCTCATCAATCTATGACTTAGACTCTTGAAGGGCCATATGAGTGCTCTTCAATGAGTCCATGGTAACCTCAAGCTCATAAGCGAGCTCATCAACCTCCTTCTCTTTCCCTTTTAACACATCATAATAGATCCCATCCCACTTGAGAAGATAATATCTATTAGATAGTAACTGTAGGTAATTATTTTTCATTACCCCTAATGCTTCTCTAATTGCATGAAACTCTGCAAGGGAAAGTCCACTATTACAGTGCTTATTAGTTTCAGTACTCCAACAATAATTTTCCAACAATTGTCGAGCAACATCAAATTGTTCTAAGGTTGTAGAAATCATGCCTTCGTTCACCTTCAATTGCCCTACTAAGAGAGGAGACCCCTGTGACAAATCATTTCCACACAAATTTTCTGATGTGGAATCAGGACTATGATAAGAGGCTGAATCACCATCACTCATTGATTGGTAAGTATCATGTGTGCCATCAACTTTGCACACATCATCAACATAGGTACTATTGTTATGTACCTCATGGGATGGCTCAAATGAGATGTTGGAAGCTACTAATTTGACATTATCATCACACACTTCCTCTTTCAAAGTAGATGCATGCACATCCAAAAAGCTATCATAGAACCCATCATCATTAAGTAGATTTTCTAATTCATTCCCATCCTTCAAAGTCAGATTGGTAAAATCAAACTTGTTGTGGCTTGAATCCATGACACCTATTGCATCATTATCACCCAAATCTTGAGTATCAACATTAAACAAGCCCACACAACCATCACCCTCATGTGTCATGGCTGTTATCTCATGCTAATGCAAAAAAATCTGACTGCTGTTGCAAAAATCAGAATTGTTCTCAAGGCTGATATCATCTCCATTAGTGTTGATAATATCATCCTGGAGTTCCACCAAACCACTATCATGATGTAAAACTTTCTCATCATCAATCACTTCAGATTTGAACCTATGCTCTTCTACCTGCTCCTCATTAGCTTCCCCAATATGTTTATCATCACATTCTAGTCCATTCTCGTTGCCTGCTGCAACTCCTTGTCCATGATCACCTGTAAGTTGAAAATCACTTTGAAGCAGTTCTTTTTTCTTATCTTTTCGTTTAGATTTTCCAAACAACATTAAATATCCCCGTTTAGTTTCAGGATCCTTCATCACATCATACAAATTCTGCATCAATTCAATAGTGGATTTATCTAAAGCCATCTTTCCTCTGTTTTGAATTTTAATGACTCACCCAAAAGGATGGCAGGAAACCACTCTAATACTACTGAAGTGTCCCACCCCAAATTGGACGATAATTGTTCCAAAACGCTTAAGTTGACATGTTTCATTTGTTAATTGAGTATAGACGATCTGGTTATGCATGACAACATTTTCTGAACATGAAGCATGATAAATAACGCGACTTCCACACACAATCATTAGCTAATTGAGTGCATCACTGATTTCTTGTATTGTAATGAACAACTATATATAGAGGATGAGTAAATAAGATCTCAGTGACATAAACATGTGTACAACAGTTAAGGCATATCGCGTAGAACATTACTATGGACTGATCACACACTTTAAGACTGATCAGAAATACAAATCAGAACTGTACTCCCTTAATAAACAACTCAAAGATTGATTTATTAACTTCAATCATATATATGCTTATAACATTTGATATGCCCTTATACTTGAACAACATTTAACCAATAGATTTCTGAGGACAAGTAATAACTGATTACCTAATGATGGACAACCCATAACTTATATCAGACCTTACAAAACAACGATATTGCTCATACAATTACAATGAACCATGTGACTGATACAATGCCATACATGAGAATAAGAGGTAATGAAGATTAGTACACAAACCTGGTTATCTAGATGCCACAGCCTGGAGTGAATGCACAATAGTTTCCAGATGGTGATATTATCTTCTTAAGACAGACACCTATGCCCAAATTGGATGTAATCGCCTCCTTCACACAACCAACACTTCCCTAATGTCCATGCAGCTCCCAGAATAATCCCATGCATAGGTAGCAGCAGTATATCAGATCGCCCAACAAGATAACTCACTAATTTTTTGAACATTGACCAATCTAATTACTAGGTTGAACAACCTAGACTTAAGCAGCAGTTTATACAATGATCACTGAGTACTAAATACTGATTGATTCACTCATATATGACAATCCAGAACTTAAATTAGGCTTTAACAATTTTGAAACTAATATTCAGATTGGTAGCAATGCCTTTGAAACTTACAACGATCATGTCAATCATAAACTGTTACTCAGAAATAACTATACTAAAAGGAGATTAAGTTTTCTGATTACATCATATTGCAGTCATTAATTTGCCCCTTAGATTAGCATCAATGCCAAAAACAAAGCCCTATCATTGTAGCGCGGTACTGTACTGACGGTATTGTAGCTCGGTACTGTAGCGTGACACTAATCACGCCACTGTAGCAGCAGAACAATTTCTTATTTGCAATATTTTGTTGAATCCTTCAAACCCTAGAAATATCTTGAGATTTTCACTCCTATTAAGCACAATGTGACTTCTAAGATAAAGTCACCTCATTAGCAAACCTTAGATGATCTTTCACACCCTTAGAATGCTCGAATCAAAGAGAAACTATGCCCTCTAAGTTCGCTTGCAGCTGAAAATCCTAGTTTCCACCTCCAAAATGCTAAAGCACAAAGCCAAGTTGAATGAAAATGATCAAAGACAATGAAAATTCTTTTGAGTGCCCTTTTTATATCTTTTCTCTAATAGCACAATTTCCAAGAAGCCTTTTAATTATTTAAAATGTTATAATTTATTTGCTTTTGTTGACTTTATAATATACCTCTTAAAGTGGGCACCCAATAAGACTTAAATGCCTTTTAATAATTTGACTTTATAATCATTAAATATCCCTTTCATAATAAAGTCAATAAAAAACATTTAATTATGTGCACTTTATAATAATTAATTATTATTAAAGCATTACTTTAATAATAATTAAAACCTCATAACTCCAATAATAAACCTCATAAATCAATTCCGTTTGCGCCAGGAGGTAGCCTACTGAACTCACTGCTCACTAGGGGGCCTTACTATAAATAGTAAGGTTGGCCTCTATCATCCAATTGACTTACTATAAATAGTAAGTGTATACAAATGAATCTAGAAACCCCTGAATAACATTGCCTCTAAATAAGCCAAGGATTTAGAGATGCCAAACATTGCAAACTACCAACTAAGATACCTGATATCTCCAAAATAGGGCCCTCTAATCACCATTATTAGCCTACGAAGACCCAATGATAGGCTAAACCTCCAATTTTGATGCTCGCTCAAAAAGGGGACATTACAGAATAGGCATTTAATATTTAGTGCTCTTTATGGGTTAAGCTTGGACAATCCTTATTCCCTAGATTTTTTGTCCCCTTATGAATTATAGTGATAGTTGTGATAAATGTTATCAAATTTTATCAGAGCAGGATCCTAGGACGACCTATGAAAATTCTAAGACTTAAATACTGTGAAAGAACTCTGAGTTAGATTTGTACTTCTGTGTTTTGAATGTGCTAATTGCAAAACATCTATCGATTTTCATGTCTTGCAAATGAAGGAATGACGTCCCATTTATATGTTGAAGACACGCTTCAAGAAGGGACGCGTCTCATGAGAGGACATGTCTCCAAAAAGTGGAGACATGTCCGCTCATGGGACGTGTCCCTTGAGCACGTGAACTTTCTTAACAACCAAAGTCATTTTGAGTTTATCAAAGACTAAGATGTGAGTTTTCAACAGTCATCTAATATCAATTTCAATTTATCTATTTACAAATTTTGATCAACATCTAAAATTCGAAAATCTTATTTGATGGTTTTATATATGTTAAGAACAATTTTGGTTAAATATAAATGATGATGATGCATGAATGCAATCATCATTTATATCTGACCGAAGCTATTTTAAATCAACACTCCCTCTTAGTTAGGGAAGATATTCCAAATCAAATAAGTGGAGATATCACCTTCACATGTGATATTGAAGATATGATATGTTTTTTTTTCATAAGATTGTCAAGTCGCATCTTCATTATGGTATGTGCACTGACGTCAAGTCACATGATGTCTACCATAATAATTCATGGCATATACACTGATATTTATAGTTATCCACCATGATTATCTCTTAAGGATCACAATGATCTTCAAATGACATCAAGTCACATGATATCCATCAAAGTGTCCAAGAGATACTATCATGACATGTCCACAGATATCAAGTCACATGATATCTATCATGATAGTTCAACTCATCATTGTAGAGTCGTCACTTTACAATGTTACATACAAGTGTTCATTATCAGAAAGATCGTCACCTTTCAATAATGTACACAGGGGGGAGCGGGCCCATAAGGTCATGGAGTCACACACATGACAAAAGAGTTTACACATTAAACATCTTTAAATATATTAGTACAACTTCTAAACTATTTTGAATTTCAAACATAATATCAAATTACATTTCAATCATACCAAGCTTCTTCCTAAAGTGTTCAACCTTGATTCGGGAGAGAGGTTTGGTGAAAATTTCTATTGTTTGATCATTTGTACTAATATACTCCAACTGGATCACATTCTTTTCTACCATGTCTCTTACATAATGATAGGGGATCTCAATGTGCTTAGATCTATCATGGAATATTGGATTTACAGAGAGTTTGATGCAACTCTGATTATCACAATGAATGATAGTAGGATTCAAGGGCTCACCAAAGAGTCCCACAAGCAATTTTCGGAGCCATACTACTTCTCTTGCCCCCATAGAGGCTGCAATGTATTCAGCTTCTGTCGAGCTTTGAGCTATTGAAGACTGTTTATTGCAGATCCAAGAGATCATAGCTGATCCCAAACTGAAACAACATCTTGATGTACTTTTCCGATCGGTTATACTTCCAGCCCAATCTGAATCAGAGTATCCATGTAGATCTAGTTGTTCATTTTTGTAAAGGAGACCATATCCAATAGTGCCTTGAAGATATCTCAATATATGTTTCATAGCCATAAGATGAATTTTCTTTGGCTCACACATGAATTGGCTTAGAGCATTCACTGCATAGCAAATATCAGGTCTGGTGTTAACCAGGTACATTAATGATCCAATCATTTGTCTATATAGGGTTGAATCTGCACACTTGGATTCTGTGCTGCTTCTTTCAGTTTGTGAAGGTTGGTTTCCATAGGTGTAGACATGGGTCTACAATCCAACATTCCAAATTTCTTCAGGATATCAATAGTATACTTTCCTTGGTTTAGTATGATGCCATCTGGTTTTTGCCAGACTTCCAAACCTAGGAAGTAGTGTAAAATGCCCAAGTCTTTCATGTCAAACTCTGAAGTTAGATCCTTCTTTCCTTGAGCAATGAGGTGATCTTCTCCTGTTATCAGCAGGTCATCAACATATAAAATAATTATTAACATATCACCTTTAATTACCTTAAAGTAAAGATTTGGGTCTGCATCATTCTTGGAGAATCCTAGTCCCAAGAGGTAGCTGTCAATTCTTTCATACCAGGCCCTGGGAGCCTGTTTAAGTCCATACAGTGCTTTCTTTAGTCTGCATACATGTGAGTTAGGTTTATGTATCACAAAACCTTCGGGCTGTTCTAGATAGACTTCCTCTTCAATGGTTCCATTTAGGAAGGCAGTTTTTACATCCATTTGATGGATCTTCCAGCCTTTAGCTGCTGCAATGGCTATCACTGCTCTCACAGATGTGTAACGGGCAACAGGTGCAAATGTTTCTTCATAATCAATGCCTTCCTTCTGTGAAAAACCTCTTGCCACAAAACGTGCCTTATGTTTTTCTATACTGCCATCAGCAGCATGTTTGATTTTGAAGAGCCATTTAGAAGAGACAACAGATTTCTCTTTTGGTCTAGGCACTATATCCCATACATCATTCTTTAGAATGGACTGATACTCTTCCGTCATTGCGTCCTTCCATACTTGATGTCTGAAGGCTTTTGAAACACTGGTGGGTTCTGAATTTATGATGTCATTCATTAGAGCAACGTAGCTTGAGAACCGTTTGGGTCTTTTACTCTCCCTAAACGTTCCTTTGGGTGCTGCATGATTCTTAGCTTCTTTGATCATCTTTCTAGCCCAAAGTGGTCTCTTCTTGCCGTTGTCATTTGTATTCTCATCTGAAGTAGATAGAAGTTCATTTGGTATTTCCTCAGGATTCTCCCTCTGAATCTCAGGGGTAGGATCCTCGTCTAAGACTCTAGGTGAATAAGTTTCTATCTCATTTGAACTTCTTGCCCTTTTGAATGCAATGTCTTCTTCAAAGATGACATCTCTGCTCAATTCAATTTGTTCCTGCCTGGGTATGAAAATCCTATAAGCTTTGGAGGATTCACTATATCCCACAAATATCCCTTTCTTTCCGGAAGGTTCTAGTTTGAATCTCTTCTCTTTGGGCACATGAATATAGATTGGGCAACCAAAAATCCTAAAGTGACTAATATCAGGTTTTATGCCAGTAAATGCTTCTTCAGGAGTTTTGTTATCTAGATGAGAATGAGGACACCTATTTTGAATGTAGACAACAGTTCTAGAGGCTTCTGCCCAGAATGAGGTTTCTATGTTCTGGTCAAGTAACATTGCTTTTGTAGCTTCTACAATGGTTCTATTTTTCCTTTCAGCAACCCCATTTTGTTGAGGGTTGTAGGCTATTGTAAACTCCCTCTTAATCCCAACATTCATGCAGAATTCCTTAAAGATTTCAGAGGTGTATTCTTTCCCATTGTCTGTCCTTAAAATTTTGGTTTTCTGCCCAGAGAAGTTTTCAGTGAGAGCTTTGAACTCTTTGAACCTTTTAAGGATTTCTATTGACTCTTTACACTTAAGAAAATAAATCCAGGTCTTCCTAGAGAAGTCATCTATAAATATGACATAGTATAGGAAGCCTGCCTTGGAGGGTACAGACATGGGTCCACATAAATCAGAGTGAACCAATTCTAACACAGTTTGGGTTTTACTCAAGCTATTGTGAAAGGATCCCTTTGTATTCTTTCCTAGGGCACAACCTTTACAAGCTCCTTTATGAGTTGGTTTGAACTTGGGTAATCCTGTTACAAGTTTTTTCACAGATGGTAGGGCACGAAAATGAAGGTGTCCTAATCTTCTATGCCAAATTTCATTTGAATCCGAAGTATCAAGGGTAAGGGCTTGCTTGACTTCAGTGCATAGTTTATAAAGATAACCTTGTCTTACACCTATTTTTAGAGCTTTTTTTATAGTTGAGTTCTTAGGCCATGCCAGAACTTTCCCATCCATAAAGGTAACCCTATATCCATTGTTTTCAAGAGTAGAGATGGATATTAGATTCCTCTTTATTCCAGGTACGAATAAAACTCTATTGAGTTGAAGGGAGAGACCAGATTTCAATGTGATGGAACAAGTTCCAACCCCTTTTACTTGATGTGTAGAATCATTCCCAATTGTTACTTCTTCATCAGTCTCTTCAGTCATAGTGTCTAAGTGTTCTCTAAACCCTGTGATGTGCCTCGAAGAACCACTATCAATCACCCAGTTGTTGATATTGTTAGATACTTGATTTGATAAGGCTGAATAGAATACAAATTTCTCAAAATCATGGTCTGAATTTGACTTTCCTACTTTAGCAAATGATGGTTGTTGATTTGATCTGTCAGGGCACTTCATTGCATAGTGCCCATATTGATCACATCTAAAACATTGTATTTGAGAGATGTCTTTCTTCTTCTTGAATGACCCTTTTCCACGGGAATTTCTCTTTCTCTTAAATGATCCTTTCCCGTAAGAGTTTTTCTTCCCCTTTTTATTAGATGATGTGTTGAGCACTTGAATTTCCTCATCTATGGATTTTTGTTTGTTTCTTTTATTGAGAGTCTTGTTTCCTCTTGAAGGCAGTCTGTTCTTAGTCTATCAAACTTGGGAAGTTCAGATCTCGCACTTATTCCTTGAACAAATGGTTCCCATGAGTTTGGTAGGCCTCCTAGTGCAATTAGTGTTAACTCTTAGCTATCAATTTGATATCCAATTGTAGATAATTGATCCCTTAGTTCAATGATCCTCATGAAGTATGCATTAATAGTTTCTCCTTTGTTTATTTGGACATTGTTGATTTTCCTCTTTAATGCAAGAGTCCTACAGGTGTTGTTTATCTCATAGGTGCTCTCAAGGGATTTGAACATTAGATATGCAGTTTCATGTTTTGCTAGAATATGTACTATGTGGTCCCTAACTACATCTACTAAGATTTTCATGGCTTTTTCATTATTCTCAATCCATTGAGTTTTCTTAAGATCATCCTTTGGTTCCCCCTTGTTTTCTTTCACAAATGAGTCTAACTTATTTTCTTTGAGAATCATCATGATTCTGAATTTCAATGAGGTGAAGTTGTTTGCTCCCTCAAGACGATCTTCAAATCTGATCATACTTGACATTATGAAGAATGTGATGTGAATTCGATTTTTCAAAAATACGAATTTTTCCTAAGAATCTGATATCTAGATTTGATTTGGATTCACTCAACGTGGCTCTGATACCATGATAAATGTTATCAAATCTTATCAGAGCAGGATCCTAGGACAACCTATGAAAATTCTAAGACTTAAATACTGTTTATACTTCTGTGTTTTGAATGTGCTAATTGCAAAACATCTATCGATTTTCATGTCCTGTAAATGAAGGAATGACGTCCCATTTATATGTTGAAGACACACCTCAAGAAGGGACGTGTCTCATGAGAGGACGTGTCCCTTGAGCGCGCGAACTTTCTTAACAACCAAAGTCATTCCGAGTTTATCAAAGACTAAGATGTGAGTTATCAACAGTCATTTAATATCAATTTTGATTTATCTATTTACAAATTTTGATCAACATCTAAAATTCGAAAATCTTATTTGATGGTTTTATAATATTATATATTTTAAGAATAGTTTTGGTTAAATATAAATGATGATGATGCATGAATGCAATCATCATTTATATCTGACTGAAGCTATTTTAAATGAACAAGTTGATTATGAAATTCATTTTAAAAGTTTGCACATGGAACAAATGAAAGCAGTGCTTCCGAATAGCGTTGGTAAGAGGAAAGATGTAATAAGAAGCAAATAAAGTTTCATCTCTATACTTGTAGTTGTTAAGATAAATAAATTACATGTAAAGGAAAGGCAGCAACTTAGGCAGGAACTAGCCACATGGCAGCCCTTGTTATAAAAAGGCTTTGGAATTTTAAATATTGAGTGTTATGATGAGGCATCTCTAATGCACCATTCTTCAAATCTCTGTTCCTATGTGTAGAAGGAATAATACTTCTCTTCTATATCAAAGGATGTTTGGGACTTTGGGATTGAATAACACAAATATGCAAATCAATTATAGATTTCTGTTATTTCACAAAATTCACAAGTTGGTTAACGCATAAAAATTCAGGAGAAGAAGCACCCTGTATTGCAAGGTCTAGTAATGCCTATATTATTCTGTTTTATTATTAAATTTTCTTTTACCTTTGGGATATCATAGTTTTGCAAATACAATGGAATATCTCTTAGTTCACTTTTCCACAATTGCATTATTTTAAAAATATTACCAACTAGTTATTTTAATTCTTAGTTTCCTCACAAGCATTGCTAAATGCTATCTTTTCTACATTTATCTTCATTTATTTTTTATTTTTCAATTTATAGAATATGGATATGTGGTTCTATTTTGGATTTTATGGAATGATTCATTTGTGATGCAAAAATATGCAGTAAAGATTGTTGGTGTTTGCTGCTTTGGATGGAAAAATGCTGCTCAGATGAATGGTGTACTAAGAATGGATAGAAAATTTGAGGAAAATTCAACAATTTGAAACATACTGTGAGTAATTCTTTATCTAGATAAAATTAAAACCTTATAATTTAATCAAATCTCTTTGTTTGGAGCCATTGCTTGATGTTGAAATTCCTCTACACCTATTATTTGTTTTGCTTATTTATTTATAATATATGGGTTTCCATATGTATTCCAGTACAGCTTTGAATTTTAGCTGCACAACACTTTAAAGTTTATGCAATTGCAGTGCACAAAAAGTAGGTAAAGTGATAATGTAATTTTAGATGCTTGAATGAAATAGATCTCAGGTGAGAGATGTATCAAAATCAAAGGTTTTGATTGCGAGTGTGTGAAACATTTTGCAAGCAATTGTTTGTTTAGATCAAGCTCATAATCCTATGACTCCTGTTGTAATCTTGAATATTTAAATAGGCTAATGTTTTTGAATAAATCTTAACTACTTGTATGATTTCAAATTAAGTTGCTGTCAATTTTATTTTATATTTTAGAACCCATTTACATCAGATATTACAATAAAAGTGGAATCCTCTGTAAATGTTGAATCTCATGCAAGAGGTCATTGGAAAGAGTAGGATACTAAAACCAACTACCATCAATATTATGCAATAGATTGTTGGAAAGAGTGTCATACTACAATCAACAATTAGAAATAGTAGTTTTAATCGTATATCAGATCTCAGACTGCAGACCGATAATTTCCTCAACAAATTGTGATATTTTTGAAAATTCATAGATCACTATTTGGGCTGAAAATTTCCTGATATTTTCTCAATGTTTTCTGATATTTTCCTGATATTTTCTGACATTATCCAATATTATCTGATTTTTTCCCTTTAAAGACTGCTCACTGATTTTTTTGCTCATTTTGACTTTATTCTGTTCTGATTTTCTCTGGAACAAAACAGACTGGTTTGTAGGGTATCCCGAGTGCCAAAATTTTTTGATATCAGTAGGATGGCTGAGGTATTTGATGACTAGCAGCTGAATCAAATTAGGTGTGAGCAGAATTTTTGAGCTTCAACATTGGGAACATTATTGTATTCCTTTATAAGATTGTTTCATGCAAGCTTTGCATCTTGTGTTAAGGTGATATTAAGGGCACCTGTGCTTATTCATTGCTTTGTTAGAATTCATGATTGGGACTAGAAGATATCTCTATTTGGGAGGACATATGGCCATAGTTTCTTTCACTCTCTTAAACTTTTGAATGCAAATTCTGATTTACTCAGTTGAAGTAAGAATGTGTAAAACTTGACTCGACAAAAACTCAATAAAACTCGACAATTTAAAAAATACTTAAATTGAGAAAATCCATAAATTTTATGCCAAAATGTATCAAATGAGTTTGGTGGTTCTGAGGGCAGCACCCCTCATGGAAACTTGCAATACAAGGAGGTGTCAAGGGGTGGAGCCCCCACAACTTGACTCGACAAAAACTCAATAAATCTCGACAACTTAAAAAATACTTAAATTGAGAAAATCCATAAATTTTATGCCAAAATGTATCAATTGAGTTTGGTGGTTCTGAGGGCAGCACCCCTCATGGAAACTTGCAATACAAGGAGGTGTCAAGGGGTGGAGCCCCCACTACTGAATCCAAATGAAGACTTTCAAATCCACATAGACCTTCATGGCACACACCATTTTCACAAATTTTTAAAAGGCGAAAACAATGCTTATAAAGCTGAAAAAATAGTGTTCTTAGAGTGTTTTTTCTATGTTTTTGACAACCGGTGTGAGTCAAGGGCTTGGGCTTGCTGGAAAACTCGCCAAAAATTGCAATAAAATTCTATTAGTTAACTTTGGATTGTGAGTACTTAGTGACTCTTGCTGAGTTCGCTAATTATGATAAAGAATGTTTAGAGCACTATAGAAACCAGATCTTTGTTTTAAGCAATGTCTTAGGCTAAGTTTCTGGTATGGGTGCAGGAATGTGCTTGGGTCCAAGATTCGGGTACATTAATTTGGCAATATTTTCCCCTAGTATAGGTACAACTATATATGTATATAGACACAAAAATATACTCTAAAGTCTATATAGAATTTAAAATATATTTGATACTTGATACTAAAAATAAGTTAAACACATAAGTGAAAATGGATTTCGTAATTCATTCATACATCTATATGTCAATAATAATTCACAACATGTAATTTTGTAAATATCATATATCTACATCTTACTCTCTACATTGAAAAGATAATTGATAATTGAATGTTATATCATAAAATATATATTATATATATCTATATGTCAAATCATCTCAAATATTGAAAATAGTAAATATAAAAATAAAATGTATCTTCCTCTCCATCAAAAGCATCTAGATCTAATTCATCATTTGGTTCAACTTGGTTTATACCACAAGCAACTGTAGTGCCACTCCCACTAGCTATATTGCCATCATGTGTTGGAGCCTCATCATTATCTATATTGGCTTTGGCATGATCTAAAATAGATGCATCCAAGTTGACATACTCATGTGCTATATCCCAATTCTTCATCACTCCATGAATTTGATTGCCTCCACATACACCAAAAATCTTCTATAGGTATGTCATGATATAAGGCATTTTGTCAAACAATCCATGTTTCTTGTCTATGTTTTAATAGTTTACATACACGTCTAATAATTTTGAATCAATTGCCTTCCATCTTCTAGTAGTGAGATACAAGAACAACTTCTATTTGACCCATAGGATTTTGGGCTCTTTCTCTAGCCCAGGCACATCTCTATAATATCCAATAAAAATCCTACTTCCATTATGATTTGATGGATGTCCATTCCCCTTGGACATATCCTATTGTAGAGGAGGGGGACCGACTGCTTAGGACCCCAGGTCACGGAGGGTCTAGAACAATTAGCTGCCCTAATCTACCTCAAGCTAGATGGAAGCTTCAAGAGTTTGCAAAGTGTTCAAGTTAGAGAAAGAAGAGCACTCTTAGTACTTCTGTCTTTCTACTAACCCAAGAGCTTCAGGGGGTTAAGAGAGCAGGTTTTTGGATCTCAAACTCTGCCTTAGATAGCTCTCTGCTAGAGGACAACAACGCGGAACAAGGACGATAGTGCGACATGTTGGTGTCTCACTGGTGCATGGCGTTCGTACGGACAAAAAGCGCAAGATTCAATTCAAAATCACAGAGACGTGCTAACTACTTGACTAATGCGATTTAATGCAATATTGAAAATAGAAAATGACAGAATAACTGAATAATGAGAGAAATGCTTTAAGGTGCTAACTAGAATTTGACAAGAGAAAGGCTATAGAAATGTAACTTATGAGTGGTCCAGCCTCTTGCAAGCTCCACACGAATGTGAACATCTACACACAACAAAATGGGGAAAAATGTTGGGGCTATTTTCGGGGCTTGCTATAGCCAAACCCCCATTTCGGTGTTCCCACCTCCACAGACACCTAGAATAGCCATGATATAGAAAATGTGATAAAGAAAGAATGGGTAGAAAGTAATACCAAGCAATGGTAACAACACTGTGCTACAAAATCAAATAATGATGCTAAATGAAATGGATATCACCTCCCAAAGCATATGCCCTCAAGCACGTGCAGGGAGATGTGAGCTCACAAGCTTATAGTTGCAACCATTGCCACAACAACGAGAGTGGAACTAGCAGAATGTCAACTTGGAGCTTCAAAAATGGTGGAGAATGTTGTGAAGTGAAGTGTAGAATGCTCAAGAAGATTGATTGAATGTGTAGGAGTGTGAAGAAGTTGGATTGAATGAGAAAAATAGACATTTGAAGGTAAGTAGCAATCCAAAAGAGCCATTCGAGGTCGATCAAGGGCACAGGGGCGTTACTCTTCATTGCCAATGGAGAAGTGTAACGCCTCTACAGATTCCAGACGCGGGAATCCTGTCAGGATGATGGCGTGCTACACAGACGTTTGTGCGCTGTGTAGACGTCCCCAACAAAAATTCCCCCACCGACATTACAAAATCACAGATAGCTACCAAGTGGGTGAGAATTGGATGGGTGAATTGGAAAAGCATTGTCGGATTTGATTTTTCTAAGGTAAGGGGTGTAAATGGGGAATTTGCAAGGGGTGCAAATTCACTCCATTACACCTACCTATAGAGTGGTACCATAGGGGTCCTTACAAATTGTTTGATAAAATGGCTAAACAAAGTGTTGTACTTGAGTGGCCTTCAATGATAAGCAGGATACAAGTTGCTATAGAATGCTCCATTTGTTAACCTTTGTACTTGAGAATTTCATTTGTAGCTCTTACAAGAAAAAAACATGTGATTGTGCACCAAATACCCTTATGACACAAGCAGCTGTGACTTGTGCCCAATTCCATTAACCACAAATGTTCGAGTAAGGGGAATGTATTAGATTGTAATTAACTTAATAGTTTCTTGTGATACAATACCATCCACCAATACTACAACACACTAGTTCTTAGAAGCTCCAAATCAACTCATCTCATAGTTGAGATCTTTTGATAAATTAGTATATTACATCCTATATTATTTAGGAGTTCAACGGAAATGGTTTTTAACCTTGAAACATCCTAGTCCAGCTCCATTGATGGTTTGAAAAGTAGAACCAAGAAATTTTTTCAGTCTTATCAAATTTCACGTGACCAATTAAACCAGTGAAATTAATTTGCAGCAATATATTTCTGCAGCTGTCAACTCCCTACGAACACCTTTAACTTTGCTAATTTTGTTTTTCTTCTCTCTCTGCTGGAGAGATGGGAATGAGTTTATAAAGGCATGATCCTAATCTCAAATTGTACTGTACCCACAAATAGCAAGGATTTTTTGGAGTGAGATCATGGTTTCATAATTAAGTCTATAAGAGTCCAAAAGGGGAGAGAGCCAATCCTTGGCTATCTTGACATAGGTACTGTTCAACATTTGAATGTACAGTGCCTAATAGAGAATATCAATTCTTGTATCTAGAGTCACATGCACAAGTATCCTTGACTCCATCAAAGCTAACTACACTAGTTCGTATTCACCAAAAGATTCAGCAGTTGTTATGTGTCAATTCAGCTCTTTCTGGAGTTGAGACTCACTATGGCCTGGTCCAACCATTTGTTGCTCCTTGAGCTGTTTTGCTACATTTCTGTAGCCCGACGGGTGGGATCTTGTTTGATTTCTCTTAGGCTGGTTTTGTTTATTCACACCTTTGACAGTATGCACTTTGCTTCCAATTTGGTGTGGATGATCTCTTGAGTCTTTAAAGCCATAAGAAGGGATATTTTGTCCGTTGATCTTCACATCTGATGGGGTCAAGCCATTGGACCTAACATCAATATCCTTAGACGAATCACCATGTAAGATCAAACTTCAAACACTTTGATTGAAAATTTTCATTGTGACAACTCATTATTTGGAAGTTGTTAGATAGGCTGCTTGTATTCATGTATGACCTATTCATTTTTTTCTAAGTACTCTGAATTTTGGCCTACAAAGCCGTGCAAGTAGGGAGGGCACACAAAAGGTTTTGTTGTACTGTAGGTGCTATCATGTTTTAAATGTGCTGTAACCAAATGGTGAGGATTGGAATTTTAGAAGCTATCTAAATCATTACCATGTTGTACTATTTTCTTGGAGGCTTTCACATTTACATCTGTTTGATTGTAATCATGAACTTGTCTTCTACTAGAGAACATCTGCCTAATTTTTTAGAGTCCACTATTTAACATTGCCCTCCATAATTTTTCCAACCTTCTAGTTCTCTTCCGCTGTCATTTTCTTCTTTTCATCCACAATTGTATGCCTTATCCCCATTTTCCATAGCTGAGGATGATGAACAAGCACTCAGATGACTATTCATCCAATCTTCCTTTAATTCAATTGCCATTGATTTAATATCCAAACTAAGCTTCATTAGATTGAACAAGCTTTACAAACTCCCTGATTACAGGATGACTTCCAATGCTTCTTGTAGTAATTCCATATGCATTTGGCCCAGCTTGCCACACAACTTTTGTAATAACCACCCCTATATTTTGCTTTTGGAGATAATTATCGAAATAAGTTGCACCATAAACATTACAAAACCAAACTCAAATCATTGTCACAGTGCTGCCATGATTATCAAATCAGAAACATGATAAATTAACACTATTAGATGGCATATCAATAGTGTCACATTGCACATGGAGTAAAGGTGATTGTATTCATCATAAAGGACTCAATACATATAACAACCAAGCATGAAATTCGTGTAACAAGTACCTCGATCTGGTAAAGCAGAATGTTGCTGTCTGTATAAGGACAATTATAGAGTCCCTGTAGCTCTATCTTCATCATATTCCATCAGAGATAACAGCTGGTGACTTCCGTCCCTCATGGCATGCTACTAAACTGTCCAATACACCTCCCCGCATCGAAGGAAGACTCCTAACAAGGCTGCTGATAACTGTAACCTGCTACTTGAAATAGTTGAAGAGACAGACACTGGAGGTCTGAGGTAGAGTGAGAAACTGTGCAAGACTGCAGCTCATCATTTATACTCTAAGGCATACAGGTAACATCAATTCTCATCTCCTGTCAAGCTTAAGATCACCTTCAGGCTGAAGCAATGATTAAATATTCACCCAGCTTCACTACACACTGTCAACAGGGCATGATACAAGTACCTGCAGATCTGAAATGACAGTCAATACTGTTGTAGCTCAGCTGTATGACGTCTGCAGGTTGTAGCATCATGAAAATTCATTGAAACATCACCTCTTTTGAACTCCATACACCCTCCCAAACAACTGATCCGACTTCTTCATACCCAACACTATTAAATACACCCAACTGATAGGAAATAACAGGCAGAAAGTGGTCTGGTTTGATTTTAGACAGAGCACAGTCAATGCATTTAGTGCCAGGAGGATAGGGGTGACTTCAAGATTAATTTATTTAAAATTTCTGAGCACTTCAAAGTGCTTTCTATCACCTGGCAATACCTTAGCCAATCTGAGCGCCTCCTTAAATAGGGTTTGCAGTCACCAATATGCCATGCAAACTGAACAACAGCTCTAAAATGCTTCCCTATAGCTGTATGGCCTGGCTGAGGAGGGACAACTTGCTGTAAAAATTCCAATCAGTAATTTTTATTTCCAAAAACAAATGGGGTCACCCAGGTCGGCGAATTCTTAGGTAGAATACCCAAAATCACCTTGTTCACAGTCTGTTCTATATGAGCAAAAATGAGGGTACAGCCTATGGTAGAAGTATAGCGACCAGACTTGGAATAATCTCCAGGCTATCATAAACACTTCAAAATTTCATCAATAACCTAATTCCAAACACACCAAAAATTAACACTTCAAAAATACCTTGAATATCTTCATTATCGAAACTCCAATCTGCAAACTCTGTGAAAGCAATAGTAATTCCTGAGGAACAATCACTCTTAACCAGCTAGGGATCGTCTCTCAGATCCAAAACCAGTAATTTGATGAGGGTTTCCATCCTCTATCAAACTTTGGAGAACTTCTCAGTTCATCTCAGTTCATTCCAGTAGGCTCAAAGAATTCCAAAACCTATGTGAAACAAATAATAGGAGCAACTGATCAAGGCTCATAACAATAGTTAAATGTAATTCTGTCTTTATTACACAGAAACACAAAGGAACCATGTGTTTAGTTGTGCAATTGACTGATCTTAGAACACTTATCTACCCATACACACTACAAAAACTGCAAATAAAAAACAAACAACAGTGAGAAGGCATTACAGTCACATTATAAAGATGGTCTGAAAACAATATTCTTGAGCATTCGTTAATGTAGGACAAATATTTGTTCCTTTATCCTATTTTAATTAGCAATAAAGAGGGAGGACACTCTAAAATCTCGAGCATATTGTAGAGCACTTTTGTCTTTGGCCTGTAGCAGTAAACCTTCTGTAAAATCAGATAAGATTGCGTCTGCGATTGAACTTGCTACAACAAGTTCCAGAATTCTACTAAAATATCAACACATCAGAACATTTGGATGCTTAGCATCTTACATACAAACAACACTTATCTCAGCTAAGAATACATCCTACACATAACCCAATCATACTGCATTTTATACTATCATCCTGGGGCCTTCCACGCCACTTGGTCACAAGACTCCTTTAAAGATGATTTAGCTCTTTAGGCAACCACTTACTGTGTTAGAGCAAATTTTATGACCGTTCTCTAGTTTTGAAGATATTTTGGTCAAAAGATTCTCTTTACAGTACCTTTGTAATCTCCACCTGGCAAATAGCAATTTTTGTAAGCATTCAAATCTTTTTTTACTTTCTTTTTCTTGTTTATTCGGTATATTTCCAATCTGTTTTGGATCTCAGGCCTTCACATTTAAATGGGCTATTGGTTGTGGTTCTTAGCCTGGATTTTGAAAGGATTTCCTACACACAGATCAGATTTTCATGACCAAAAATTATCTGGTGTGTCTGCTTTAGTTTTCATCATAAGTTAAGGTGTTGCTCACATCAGCAATTGCTCTTATTACAATCACTGGCACATTAATATGCTTCCTTGTGGTTTACTTGACAATAAGAGCTTCCATGCAAGCCCTCCTCTCTTGGTTCTTGACAAATTTTCAAAGATTTGGTAAGTTTACACCTCTTTTTTTTCAAAAAAGAATTAATGCATACAATATTAAAGTAAAAAAATATGACAAATTTAGGAGCTTCATACAATTCTTAGAATTGAGAAATTAAAATTAAAATCTAAAAATTAGACTTGAAATGTAGAAATCAAACTTGAATTGAGGAAAACAAACTTAAGAAAAACAGACTTGGTATGTCTGGAAGATGCACAAAAGCTGGATCATGCTTGGAGAAGAAGGAATTTCCTCATCTATGGCCATTGTCTTGATATTGAACATTTTATTTGGCTGTCAGTTGAATGTAGTGTTACACTTACGACATTGGAAGTCTAATTACCTCTAACATAGCATGGCATAGGCATTTAATATTTAGTACTCTTTATGGGTTGAGCTTGGACAATTTTGTATCATCTAAATAATACATTTAAACAACATTTTAGGGCTCAAAGGTTAAGCTCATTGGTTTTATTATTTATGCACATAATGACAGCTATTCTTATTCTCTAGAATTTTTTGTCCTCTTATGAATTACAGTGACAGTTGATTATTAATTACATGGAACAAATGAAAGCAGTGCTTTCCAATAGTGTTGGTAAGAGGAAGGATGTAATAAGTTGCATCTCTATACTTGTCAAATGGGAAGCTAAAAAATTCTCCACTCTGCTAACGAATCTATTTTAGACCCACGTCTGAAGCTCAACAAGGTTTGACCCTTTCCTTACATTTTGGGAATGAAAGCAAGGATTTTTTGAATTCGTTATCCAAACATTGTGCAGGTTGTTAGAGAAGTTGAATACACATACAAGGCCATGAAGGTGTCAACAGAGGACGATTTACTTTATACTGCAAAGAACGCTATTGTATCAGTCAGTGTGGGGGTTCTTCAAACAAAACTCATTGAATTTAAACATGACTTGCTTGTGGGTATAAATTCGTTTGATTTCAATAGAAAAATATTGAATTAAAATTTTTGGAAAAATTTGTGTGTAATTTATTCGTATCAAATTCATGATTTATTATTGAAATTATTTTCTTATTATAACAATTTATTACAATAAATGTATATATAATCCGTTTCTTATACGCAACTTTTAAATATTCCGTTTCTATTGTTATGTTGTCATTGCGTTGCTGCTTCTGTTTTTGGTAACATAGATCCATACAAGCTTGAGAGTTCTTGACCAAGGAAGTAGGCATGGCTATATCCCTTGATTCTATAGCAGAACCAAACACTTCACTTCTAGATACTGTATTTGCATTATGATGTCCTCAATAGGTGCCACAATGGTAAGTGTTGGACTACAATCTTCAACCAACAATTGTTTTAGTAACATTAATGGTTGGAAACATTGTGAAACCTTTACTGCCAGTAGCACTGGGTATATTTTCTGGGAATGGCATATCTCAATGTTCTCTATTATTTACTGGTCGAGGAACATTAGCCACCCTGTAACACTTCCTGTGTTTGACAATCCCCCCAGGCATATGTATGGTTGACTGTCACTCAATGTAATATGAATTTAGATAGACTGGAAAAAGTGTTGTATGTCAGTCATTTATAACAAAGACAATGTTTCCATCCCCATAACATCCACCACCACAAGGCACATGCCATGGAACCTCAATGGAAGCTTTGCAGAGAAGAACCATACAAGTCAGAATATCCTTTTGTGATCCCCCATATATGTTATCTTTGAAGGCATGAAAAATGGGATTGTCAATTAATACAGAATCAATGCCATTGATATCTGCATGGAAATAACCATCCTCTATATCCTCGCCAGCTACATTATAGCATCTATGGACTCTAGTCACAAGTGTCCCATGCTTTGGAAATCTGTTCATTAAGCACAAATTGTCTGATGGCTTATTTCTTGAACTTCTGATCCCAAAATCCATATTGTCTTGGATGATGTGGGCACTGCTCATATGGGCATTTATAAATCTTTTGATCTTCCATTGGAGAAATCGTCATATTCATTGCTACAACGAAATGTCAGAGCTCTGACGTCTGCACTTAATGATATGCCCGTAGGTGCACAAACATTTGGCTTCTGCTGGCAAGCAAATGCTTTCTCTTGGTTAACAACAGCCAGCCAAGTTGCACTCTCTTTAGCTATCCTCGTATCTTACAAACATTTTAACTGGAGGCGTGTGTTTGATAACAACAGTTGAACCCAAAGTAATATCTTGGATCCCTTGGAGAGTATGGGTGGTAGGAGCCACAATCATACTATCCTCATTTGAACCAGGTAATGCATGTTCTGCTTGATATTTAGCTATGGCAGCAGGGCCATTTGAACCAGGTAATGCATGTTCTGCTTGATATATTCTGAAAACAAAGAAGATATGGACAAGGTCCAAGTAGGAATTGGTCTGGAGTAAAGATCTTGCAATCTTCATGGCTTCCAGGGATACAAACACATTTAATGCCTCCTCCATGAGCTGGGACACCTGCCAAGTTAGCTGGAAACTTAACTAAAACCCTAAAACTATGTGGGATCTCGATATCTTAGACCCTTTCAAAAATTTGACAACCTCCCTCTCTTTGGCCTTTTAGAAATATTAAGGTCATGTGGATGATTGAACACAATGTGACATATCATTTGACAGTTTCAGGGATAACAAAAGAGAAAGTTTAAATTAGACCCCAAAAATTAATTAGAGAGCCTATATGATACCCCAATACAACAAATGAATATCAAACATTTCGAAAAAAAATATCTTAATGAGACTATTTTAGTCTAAAGATTAAAATCAGTCAATAGTTTTCATAATCCAACCACAATACAATTACCATCCACATATAAGTTCAAATACATTGATGTTTCCTCATAATGATTAGCAGTATGAAAATCAAGTATGAAAATCAAGTTCAAGACAAATGCAATTTTGCTTTCAAGACAAAACTTTGTCATTTTAGTTTTATGATTGGATTCAAAAGCATATGAAAATTTTGACCACAATAATATCTTGGTCCAACAATACCATTTCATAGCCAAGTTTACATCTATCACAAAGTAGTAACTTAAGATAACAAACTTGATCTTTAATTTTAGATTCCCACAAAATTTTCCTTGTCTTAATCAAGTGATAATGGTGCTCAATGAAACTTGAGGTCTCAATGCCTATACTTATTTTTTTAAGACTTTTTATACTTAGTTTTTTAATACCTTTCAGTTCTAATATTACTTTTCCTCACCTTTCAGTTCTAATATTACTTTTCCTCACCAATTTTTTTTTAATTACACTTAAAGTAACATAAAAAATTATTCTACTTATTTAAAAATTCCCTTAAAGCATTCACATAATTTTTAAAAAAAAGAAGTTTTGAGTTTCTTAATAAAGTTCATATAAGATAGGCCTTTCTAAGATAAGTGAGAGTAGTAAGAAATATAAGAAATGAATTTAAGCACATTTCATATTGAAATTGAGGTTTCTAAAGACATCATTATTGATAAAGCATAAAAACAAAAGATGTTACTAATTCTAACTTGACTAATGAACTCAAGTGAATGAAATGAATCTATAATTTAGGGATACCCAATACTTAAGGGGTTCCAAAATATCAACATGTAAGCCATGTTCCCATGTATATTTCATGCAAGATCTTGGGTTACAATCTTATTCACGAGTCTAATGAGTGAGCCATCAATATAAATACTTGGGACCCTTACATTTTATACCATGTTACGAATAAAATAAAATAAAAATCTTGTTTAGACAACACAAAAGAAAATGAAACAAATAATAATATAATTATGCCACAACACTTTGACAATAACTTTCCTCAACATGTACCTAGGTGATAACTTCCATGGTGGAAACTAAGAGTTTCTCCAATATAGTATGACCAAATGAAGGATCAAAGAGATAATACAAATTATTAAGATTATATATCAACACAGAACTTAATTGTTACCACATACAATTACAAAAGCTTAAGTCACTTAAGTGAACATCACATACTCATTAGAAAGATAAAGAATCTTGCAAAGTGAAATAAAAAAGGACCTTGAAGACATCAATAGATCTCCACACTACCAACTCAAAATGTCCATCACTTCCATAAGTTTACCAAAACAAAATTTTTACTTCATCTCGATGCCACCATACAACCAAATAATTAACTAATACTTTACTACAATTTCCTTCAATGCGCCATAAATTATGACTTCCCATGGAATAAGTTTATAATCACTTGAAATCAAAGAAACAATGAGAAACACTTCTTTCATGGTACATCAGATACTAGTAAGGCTTCTATTGAAAACAAGGTGAAACTAAGCTACAATATTAACATGTGTATGAATTTAAATATGAAAATAAGATTACCAAATCAGTTTATATGTATGTGATTGCACATTGAACACAATAGAAAATTAAAAAAATAAAATATGACACTAGATTTACATGGAGAAATTCTTTCGAGAAGAAAATTCACATGAGAAAAGAGGGCAAGTATATCATTAATATTCACAAGAGAGATACACCATAATACACTTCCTTGCTGATCGCTGACAACCCAAATGCTTCCATACACTCGTAAATAACACACTATAAAAATATCATCTTATGGCTCCAATATATAGAACTTGTAAGAGGCGAAATTGCTATGGTAAACCAAAACAAGAGGTACCAAAACCACTTGAAAAAATCCACACCCCTTTCTTGGAAGACCAAGAGTCATGATAAAATATTAAATAAAATGCATAAGGCTCCAACATGGGTGCCTAGCTCATAACCCCTTCATCTTCTGGCTTTCAGGATTCTCCGGTGACTTTTAACTTCCAAATGGAACACTAAAGGATATTTGTTTCTCTCCAAACTTGGGTGCCTCACTCAAGACCTTTCACATTCCAAATGTGGATTCCTAGGAGGGATAATTCATCCTATAGTGATGTGTAACCTCCACCAACATTAAAATTCCTTTTGAAAATATAATTTCAATAATGTCAATATTTAATTAATTTCTCTCATATCCTCTAGGACACTTTCCAAGAAACATGGAGACATATAAATGACATAGGTTTGCAAGGTTAATGTCACCTAACCTAACAACTTCACCCTCAAAATCAATGCCCCCAAATAACCAAAATTTAAGGATTTGTAACAATATCAATCCCTTCCAGTTGAACATCCTTTTTAAGTTTAGTAATCAATGTCATAAATGATAGTGCAAGTGTTAGTTACTAGATATTACTCCAATAGTTTTCTCAAGTGGTTTTGCTCCCAAGTATTTTGAAACATAATAATTTCATTTACATATTAAATCTCATTGCATTGAATGACACTTCGAATATTCCTGAATATTAAGTATTTTCATTTCTTTTAAAATTAGTCAATTCACAAACATTAGCTTAAACCCAATATACTTGTGCTTTATTACAAGCCACTTAGAGAATATTAGTGATATCACATAATAAATTAGGTTAGGAATAAATTTTCCCTTAGAAGGTAACAATAAAACACCAATTAATCATAATACATTAAAAAAATGACTCAAGCACAATCACGCATGGCATGATCCAACTAGGTATGAACTAGAAAAATAAACTAAATGAGATAAATCAGGTTTCAAGGAGAATAAATACAATATAAAGAATTTAAGGATACAAGATGACTATTAATCACCAAATGAAATCAACTCTTGAAGACTAACTTTATTATGGTTTCAACAGACAAGAAAACCTACAATGAACTTTGTCACACCTTTCTTCCTTGTTGCTACATAATGATGGCACTAGCCATTTCCATGATACTCTCCTTCCATTAGGTATGTTGCCTTGAAAGATAAGAGAAGTAAATAACGCATTATTCCAACCAAGGTAAGTATAAACATCATGATATAATTAGTAATTTACTTAATTAATTTAAAACATGTAATTATAAAATATACTAATAAAAAATAGAAATATTCAATTATAAAACTCACATAGATGAGAACAATCTTGTAATTCATCAACTACGAAAAAATTATATAATAAAATATTTATTGATATGATAACATAAAAATCATATAACTAAAATTAATTTAATTATATCATCACTTAATAATGATATAAGAAAATAAAATTAGTGATATAATAATTTTCACAGGGTACTACACAAACCCTAAAATTTCTCCCTCTTCTCATGTGGCCAAGTGTCACTATGTTGGAATTTTTAATGAACCTATTGGAGATGGTTTTGCAATAGATCATAATACACATGTCATTCTCACTCTTCTACTCTTTTAGCATCATTAATTTTGCTATGCTAGGTTGTGCTAATTTCTCTATATTGCCATTGTGAGGAATATTTTAATTGTTTCCTCTATGTATGGCAATATGGAGTCTATACTATTTTTCCTTGTATTGGCATGTGGAACTTATTAGACTTGATTCTCATGTATGTGGGCACTCCACATGTGTTGGATCTCTCCATTATCATTTTTCAATGATCTAATTGATTTTATTAGAGCCTCTTAATCCAATGTATCTTATCCTCTTTTAAGTGTGTATCCTCCTCTAAGAACTCTTTTGTCTCTATTATTGAAATCTCAAAGTTTTCAGATTCAAATCCATCTATAATTGTTGTTCCCTCTAATAGATTAGTGTCTAAGAGATTGAAAGGATTTATCAGAAGAAAATTTTGATTAATTACTTTGAGAAGGCTACCTTCCTAATCTTTAGGATATAAGTTTTGGAAGAGGAGGAACACTACAATTAGTATTATATGGTTTACATATTCAATTGACATTGTCCTAGCATTCTTGATCTTCATGATTGGATGTCAAGTAACTTTAAATCTTAAATGGAAAGTAATGTAAAAATATACCCATGTATGAAAGGTTTCCTTATATTTTTTAAATCTAAAAAAGAGAATTTATCCTTAAGAATAAAATTTGGGTTGGGTGGGGGAAATTATTTTTGTGAAGCCATGTCACCCATCTTTTAGCAATATGATGGAGTCCTTCAAGGTGGTGTCAATTTGGGTTAGGCTTCTCAAACTTCCTCTAAATATTGAGATTGACTCTTGCTTGGAAGCTATTTGCAACTCTCTAGGGAGTTATATATGTATGTAGATATGTGTTTGTATGTATATGTATATGTATATGCATATGTATATGTGTATGCATGCATGCATGTATGTATGTATATATACATATCCTTGGACACCTCTACATGTTCTCATAGAATATTTTCCTACATCTAATTGAACACAAATGATTCAAAATAACTTAAAGCTAAAATTAAGCTCAAAGTGAAAGATTGAGTATGAATAAAAACAACTAGATTACAAGAGATTGGTAGTATCTTATAAAAGGTGTTTAGTACAAAACATTTGATTGATTATTGATCAATCATCAATAATATTTTTTGGGCCAAGAAACTTCTTGGTATAATATTTCCACACCCCACCATTTACCCTTTTAATGTTATTTGAGCAAGTCATCTCTATTGCCAACTCTAGCTCCTATGCAAATATTTTCTTTGGTTCTTGATAGGGTTCCTAGACTTCATTTTTATTCCCTTATTTTTTGTTCACTCCTTTGAATGGGTCATCCCACAATAATGGGTCCCAAACCTAGGACACCAAATTTTTAAAAGCAAGGGGGCAGTTTTTTCAACTACCTTCATTCAAAGGTCCTAGCACATAGACCTTGGATCAAAGGTTTAACTTTGAGCAAATATACTCTTTGTTTGAAAGCCTTGGTAAATTGAAAAAATAAAATAAAATAATACCTTTGATCAAAGGTGAGCTCTACTCGAAGGTATTAATTTATTCTTATTTTTAAAAAAGTAAATGAATCAAAAAGTGTTGTTTTTAGTTAATTTTGCATTTTCATTTTTCTTTGAGCTTTTCTATAACTATTTGAGTTCACAGTGAAGGGAGTCGATATTGTAGAGGTTCAAGTGAGGGTCCAAAGGTTCAAGTGAAGGTCTACAAAGGTTTGAGTGAAGGTATACAAAGTGAGGTGCTTGTAAGTTATCCTTCCATTGTTGACAAGTATGCACATATGATTTCCTCATATACCTTCCTACATACATGATTTTTTTATTTCTTAATTTTGTTTTTTTTTGTGAATTCTTTATTTGCAAAGTGAAACCTTAATTTAAAAATCCTAGTGTAAACCTAATTGAAACCCTAGAATTTAAACCTAATTGAAACTATAATTTACAAGCCCTAAGTAAACCTAATTGAAACCTTAATTTACAATATGTCATGATTGTCATCTTGATATAGGGTACTTAGTTAGTATGTTATGATTCAAATGTGTTCACTTTAGTGGCGAGGAATTATACAATGTATGTATATAAGCTTTACACATTATTATGTGCAATCAAGAAATGGAAACACTACCTACTATATAGGGAGACAATTACACATATAATAAACCAAATATTGCATTATTTTCAAGATCAAATCAAGTTTTAAAAACCATAAAATTATAAGTGCATAGGATTTATTCAATAGTTACACATGATGATCAAGCATAAGATGGGTAGTACAAATTTAGTGCTAGACATGTTATCTAGGTCACCCATACCAAAGCCCATACTATCTCTATTGTCATCATGATATAGGGTGCTTAGTTAGTATTTTATGATTCAAATGTGTTCACTTTAGTGGTGAGGAATTATACAATGTATGGATATAAGCTTTACACATTATTATGTGCAATCAAGAAATGGAAACACTACCTACTATATAGGGAGACAATTACACATATAATAAACCAAATATTGCATTATTTTCAAGATCAAATCAAGTTTTAAAAACCATAAAATTATAAGTGCATAGGATTTATTCAATAGTTACACATGATGATCAAGCATAAGATGGGTAGTACAAATTTAGTGCTAGACATGTTATCTAGGCCACCCATATCAAAGCCCATATTATCTCCATTGTCATCATGATATAGGGTGCTTAGTTAGTATTTTATGATTCAAATGTGTTCACTTTAGTGGTGAGGAATTATACAATGTATGGATATAAGCTTTACACATTATTATGTGCAATCAAGAAATGGAAACACTACCTACTATATAGGGAGACAATTGCTCACACATATTATAAACCATTGCAATATCTTCAAGATCAAATAAAGTTTTATAAACCATAAAGTTATAAGTGCATAGGATTTATTCAATAGTTACACATGATGATCAAGCATAAGATGGGTAGTACAAATTTAGTGCTAGACATGTTATGTAGGTCACCCATATCAAAGCCCATATTATCTCTAGCTACAATTACATAATTGAATCCATTTAATAGAATGACATACGAATAAGAGTAAAAGGATGGATACAATTTTGGGATAAGTACAAATAACTTCAAGGAAAAGTGGTTGCAAAAATGTGAAGAATTGCACCTCTGATGCAGGAGCATCCCAAGCGAACAAGCTATCCAAATCACCCAAAAAGATTTATAGTTATTTGTTTTGGTCATGTTTGGCGTCTCTTAGCATAAGGAGCTTAGTCGTGCAGTCAAACTGTCAATTTGAAGTTTTCAACTAAAATATCATGTTATAAGTTCCACATGAAGTTTCTTTCAAAATTAATTTTGTCCTATATAAGAAATATACCTTCATGAGGAATTTCGTGAGTGCCCAAGGAAATGTGCAAAAATAATCAATGTCATATCTTTCGTAGTTTGGGATATTTTAAAGTCAAAAGTTTCTTAAAAATGTCGACAGTTTTTGAAAAGTTTAAATATCTCAAGATTATTGAAGGTTGGAGAAAAATCCTTCTACAATGAACCATGCGACATCAATTTGAGCCTACTTGACAATTTTCATGCAAATTGGAGAACTTCTATTTTTTTGCTTGTCGACACCTAACTCCGTCAATTAGTGTAATTGAACAAATGAAATATTTAGCCATTTAGATAATTATTTGAGGAGGAATAAAATGGTTTTTATTACCAAAAAATGTCATATAACATGGACAAGGAAAATGTCACACATTTTAAATGAAAAATAGAAAAATAAATCAGAAAATAAAGGTTGTCATACTTAGGAAATCAATACAACTTACAAATTGCAAGAGAATACAAAAGAGGTAGGTTGTGCCACATTTGTGTAGATGTTGGAAGTTTAAAAAATAAAAATAAAAAGGAGGTCCATGGGTTGTGTGGGCTAGAAAAGGAGACAAAAACCAAACAACAACTAGAGCTATGTGTAGAAGAAGGGAGTAAGGGGCTGTGAGTGAAAAGTTTTAGTTTTAAAGGGAATAATAATGTGTAGGTAATGAATTAAGGGGTTGTGCTGAAGGAAAACTGAGAAAGTGGATGATAGAAGGGTGAACAATAGAGAGATGAGGCGTGTTATTGATAAGAGAAGAAAAGATATATAGATTGTTCA